>JASANF010019860.1:0-155132 GCA_030248245.1 Trissonchulus sp. WLG1_4
GGGGGGGGGGGTGCGGAGAAACTGTGAGCCACCGCCGAACAAAAGGGGTCTGGCGGGGACGGAAACCCTCGGACATTTTTTGAGTTTGTAATTGTAACCATCTAAAAACTACAAAAGTGAATCTGCAGCAACCACTTAACTTTGCAGGGGTCTGGGGGCTGCCCCCAGTAGTTGAAGCTTCTTTGAGATTTTAACCATCGAAATTGCATTGAAAATTGCACTTTTTACATGAAATAAAGAAATGTAGTGGATCTACAGCTAGCATTTAGCAATGCGGGGGTCTGGGGGCGGCAGCCCCCAGAAGTTTTAGCTTTTTTGATGTTTTAACCATCTACATTGCACTGACAACTGCACTTTTTACATAAAATAAACAAAAATATATAATTTTAAAATATTTAACATTAATATTTAAGCCCATGGATCAAAAAATAGGCCCAAGGGCCTATGATGACCTATGTACGTTATATATAGTCGAGCGGGGAACAAAAGTCACGTCCATTTGGCGTAAAAGCCCGTTGTGTACAGCTGCGTACATAAGAGTTGGAGTGAATCTTTTTGTGCTATGGGCCAGCGTAGGCTATTTTATGGCTGCGTTCAAAAATTGGGGTTTTGCGATGATTTATCGTTGCAATGCAATATGCTTTTGCCAGGTGGCTTTTTCTGATCCGTCGTCAAGAACGACCGTTTCTGATGTGTGTTGCAATTTTAGGGCTGAAAATTGACACACGAGACGCGGATACACTTGCCGTTAGCAGATCATTATTCAAAGTTCCAAATGGTCGACTGTGGCTAATTTTATTATACAGAAACTATAAATTGGCCGAAAATTGCTAATATGTGTCGTTTTTAGCGTTAAAATAGCAATTAAATGCATTTTTAACGTTTTAAAACAAAGAAAACGCATCCCCCCTCCCCGAATTTTTTTGTGGCTACGCCACTGCAGATTGGTGTAATAATGCTTCAAAAATTAAAATTAACAAAAAGTGAAAAAATCGTAAAAAATATGTATGCAAAAAATACAAACAAAAAAATACAAACATGTATGCAGCAAAGCAAAAATTAGTATTCTTTGTATTTAATTTTGTATTTTTTACCCTATCTAACATACATGTATGAGGGGGGGGATGGGGGGGGGGGACCCCCCCCAAAATCGAGGACCCGGGGGGAGGGTCCCCAAAACTTGGGCAAAATTTTGAAAAAATGGCACTTTTTAGCGAAATTTTTGCAAAATTTAGGGTATTTTTGGTCGATCTAGGGGGAGGGTCCCCAAAATTTGGCTGGAGAGGCCCCCCCAAAATTTTGACCCCGTTACATGTATGCTATCTAACTATACAAACATGTGAGACATTAATCAATTAGCACAGAATATGATAATAGACCTGGCATATATATAGGCATGCACAAAGAAAAAAGGTATCTAAGCCGAAAAAACATCAACAGAATGGCAAAAACTTGGAGATTTTTTAAATTTTGAAGGTAGAATTTGTCAATTGTGGAGGTATCAGAAACACTTTTGTCAGCTTTTGAAGTTTCGAAAAGGGGGGGGGCTGCGACCCTCTAAGGGGGGGCTCAAATCGCTACGGGGGGGGCTGCAGCCCACCCAGCCCCCCCCCCTAAATACGCCACTGGTGAGGGGGCGCTCCGGGAATCAAGGATTTGGGCCGTATTTTTTAAAAACAGCCAAAATGACCTCATCATTCAAAAATTCCAAAATCATTCTTGAAGGAAAGTTGCCCAAAATACTATTTCTGATGTTTTGACGTGCATATCTTCATATCAAAAAATTTGGAAAAAACTGGACAATTTACTGATTTTATTCGACTTTTACACAAATTCAGCAAGTAAGCCAGTGCATCAACGCTTTTTGAGGTTTTGCAAACAGACGATACGTACATTTTGTGTAGTCGTAGTGAAAAATTAAAACAATTTTACTGCGTTCTGTGCAAAAAAATTGCACAAGAAACCATTTTCAGAAGCAGCAGACTCAAATATAAGCTGTGTGAATACAAAACCAATTTTTCGGCATTCGATTATAAAATGCTGGTAAAATATTTTTCTACAAAATTTTGCACAATTATAGCCTTAGGCTCTGCGCAGTTGAACAATTTTTTAGTTTTTTTAAATAAAGCTTAAAAATTTTTTTATATGAATTTTATTGATCAGAGTTCGACTTCGAAAACACATAATGACCTTTTTTATCCAAACCTGACATAAACGTTAAAAACCAAAATAATGTTCAACTATATAGAGCCGCACATAAGCTACATTTTGGTATATAAAGTGTGACTATACGCAAAGTATAAGCAGAGTTATCGTTTGCCGAAAATTCACTCACGTTTGGTGCTCTGGGAGTGACGTGACACGATCACGTGATTTGAAATTTTGCCTCCAGTGTTCTTTTGTGCCATAGTACAAATGTGTATGGTGAAGTTTGACATTTGCCAATTTTTTTGCCAATTTTCGATGGAACCCCCGATTCCCGGAGCGCCCCCTTAAATGCACTTTGTATATATATTATAGCAAGTTTAAAGGCCGATTCACACGCTGCGATTTTACTGCGATTTTGCCGCAGCGTTTTGGCCGCTGCGGCAAAACGCAGCTTGCCGCAAGCAAAACGCAATGTCTGAACAGACGCAGCGTTTTTAGTGCGGAATGCCTGCGTCTTGAATTTGCCGCAGCGTTTTAAACGCCAGACTGCAATTCGACCTGCGATTTTATTGGGTTTTGATGCTACGTTTGTGTTGGTTTAAACAATTTCTGCTTAGCACTTTATCATTTTTTTGAAACAGTGAAGACGCAGCAAACTGACCTGCGAGACGCACTAAGGCCGCAAAGCTTGTTCAGACGGTGCGTTTCGCTTGCGACACCCTGCGGCTTGCGTTTTGCGTCAAAATCGCAGCGGCAAAAACGCACCGTGTGAAACGGCCTTAACACTTTGATTCACATTATATCAATAAGCCAGTAAGTCGCAAGGGTCTGGGGCCGATTTTTTAAATTTTTTGGCCGAATTCTGTCATTTGGAGACTTATCATAACTTCATAGCGACAGCAAAATCAAAACAAAAAATGGGAACGACACATCAGACAGCAGTAGCGTATATACCAAAAAAAATTTCGTGGGGGGGGGAATGACTTGTCCGTTTTTTCAATTTAAAATGCACTTGTTAGCTACTTTAAGGTGGTAGTAACGAATGTGCAGTGTTTTTCAACAGGCTAGTATTCAATAATGAATTAACTTTAGAGCATAATTTTTATATCGTTAGAAAGCGCTACTTTTCTTCTACATTTAAGCAAAGTTTTATTGTACAACTGTGAAGATGATTTGTATGGCACGTGTTAAAACTAGACCAATTTGGCGTTTTTGAGCACTTTCAGGCCACTTTTTGAAGAGTTTTAACAACAAAAACATACAAAAAATTGCACAAATATTCAAAAGTGAATTACCTAGACCCAAAATGCACGATTTCATAATTTGTCAATTATTAAATGAAATATATGGTTTCAAAGTAAAAACTTTCTATTCACACTCAACTTTCGGGTTCTATATCTGCGCAAAAATATAAGCAATTTGAAAAATTTTAATTTTGGGTCTAGAAAATTTGCAAAAGTTTATTCATGTTCATTTTTGTGTTTATGCGCTGCGCATGCGCTTAGAAAAGTGGCCAAAACTGTTAAATGTCCATTCTCCTGGTGTGTAGTTTGGCTTGTTGGCTTGGCTTGCTCCTAAAAATTTTTCACATGATCCCGCTAACTTCATTGGCCATTTTGTGTATATGAATCAATTTTTTACAGACTTTATTTTCAAAAAATACAGTTTGAATCAACTAAATATTTTAAAAATCACTGCACATTCGTTACTACCACCTTAACACTGAAATTCTCAAAACAAACCAAGAGCAATAAGCCATTAAGGTGGTAGTAACGAATGTGCAGTGTTTTTCAACAGGCTAGTATTCAATAATGAATTAACTTTAGAGCATAATTTTTATATCGTTAGAAAGCGCTACTTTTCTTCTACATTTAAGCAAAGTTTTATTGTACATCTGTGAAGATGATTTGTATGGCACGTGTTAAAACTAGACCAATTTGGCGTTTTTGAGCACTTTCAAATCTGGCCACTTTTTGAAGAGTTTTAACAACAAAAACATACAAAAAATTGCACAAATATTCAAAAGTGAATTATCTAGACCCAAAATGCACGATTTCATAATTTGTCAATTATTAAATGAAATATATGGTTTCAAAGTAAAAACTTTCTATTCACACTCAACTTTCGGGTTGTATATTTGCGCAAAAATATAAGCAGTTTGAAAAATTTTAATTTTGGGTCTAGAAAATTTGCAAAAGTTTATTCATGTTCATTTTTGTGTTTGTGCGCTGCGCATGCGCTTAGAAAAGTGGCCAAAACTGTTAAATTTCCATTCTCCTGTTGTGTAGTTTGGCTTGTTGGCTTGGCTTGCTCCTAAAAATTTTTCACATGATCCCGCTAACTTCATTGGCCATTTTGTGTATATGAATCAATTTTTTACAGACTTTATTCTCAAAAAATACAGTTTGAATCAACTAAATTTTTTCAAAAATTTAAAAATCACTGCACATTCGTTACTACCACCTTAAGGTGGCGCTCAGGGGAGCCGACTTTGGCGTTTAATTTTTTTCAGCGACATTTTTGACCATGACGTCTTGAAGGAAACTTGTTCAGACTGAAAAGAGCTTTCATTTGATGTGCATATTGCGATAAAAAATTTTTTAATATTTTTTGGACGATTTTGTAGCCGTAGCATAAAAATTTTTAAATTTTTAAAAAAGTTTTAATATAAAATGATTACTCGTATCACTGAAATATGTGGTTTCTTAGCTTTAAAATGATGTATTAAACATAAGAATACGTTAAAGCTTTGCTGAGTTATTTAGCCGTGAAAATAGCAATTAAAAAATGAAAGACCTAAAAAGCTGATAAATCTTCGAAAATGTCAAATTTTTGATTTAATTTCTTAAAAAATTGACTATGGCTTTTGGTAACATTTTCAACGGAACTATGCAGGCCTAGAAAAGGTCTAATTTTTCAAAAAGTGGAACATGTGGGCAAACCTCACATTTTTGCGTAGCGAAGTCGACTACTTTTTTTTGATCTAGCTCCCTGCTGCCGATTGGGATCGAGTTGAAATTTTGCACAATGAAAGAAAGAATATAAATGCAGACGTCGAATTTTTTCGATTTTTAATTTTTGGCTCTCAGCATTTTTTGTAGCCGCTCAAACACAACTGATTTTTGAAAAATCGATTTTTTGAAAAATCAATAATCGAAATCAAAAATCGAAGACATTTGACGTCTAGATTTTTAAAAGATCTTTTTATCGATACCAATATTGTCAAAATCGGTTGAAGTTTAGCTGAGTTAGGTCAAAAACGAAATTAGCGTGAATAGGAAATTCGACATGGTCATAAAATTTGACGTGCGTGAAGTTGGCAGACACTTTGTCAGTAAAAATTCTGAAATATGATTTTTCTGATAGCTCAGAATTTGTACTATTTTGTACGACAAGTACCACATTTTGTACTAATTTGTACTACGAGTACAAATTCATAGAAAAGTGTCTTCTAACTTCACGCTTTGAGCCATGCACAGACAGGAGTAATGCACTATAAAATTAGTCAAACATTGTTAAATTCATGAACATTGCAATTTCTTTACTAAACTGCGTAATTAAATAAATAATATTGAAACCAGCATACACTTATAAGTGTTATTCAATCGATTTTGACAATTTGTATGTCTGCTGTGTAGGTACTGGCTCATGCAACCAATTTTTCCATTGGTTTTTTTCTTCAAGCCAAACAACTCGAAAAAAAGCTTTCCACTTTTGTGTGTGACTTCTATACGCTTTTGTCATACTACAAATATCCACAGCTAGTTTTTTATTTGGAAAATAAATAAATATAAAGCTTACTGGTTATGATAAAACGAAGATCTATGTAGTAATATAAAATTTTTAATATGAAATCCTGCAATGTGTGCGATTGGCTCAAATCGTGAAGTTGACAGACAGTTTTCCGCGAATTTGTACTCCTCGTACAAATTAGTACAAAATGGGGTAATTGTGGTACAAAACAGTACAAATTCTGAGCTATCAGAAAAACCATATTTCAGAATTTGTACTGACAAAATGTCTGCCAACTTCACGCACGTTAAAATTTGACACATACACATTAAAGTGCTGAACTGTATTGCAAATAGGTTTTTTTGAAGTCTCTTTGATGTACAATTAAAGTGGTATTGCTACTTATTGCAAGAGCTTAGCGCCAAACATGAGTTTTGTTGCTGAGCGCTACCTTAAGTAGCAGGGCACAGGAAAACTTTTTCCGGAAATTTTCCGGAAATTTCCCGGAAATTTTCCGGAAATTAAAAAATTTCCGGTTTTTTTCCGGAAAATTTCCGGGTTTTTTCCGAACCGAGAAAATCCGGAAATTAATTTTTCCGGAAAATTTCTGGGTTTTTTCCGGAAAATTTCCGGGCTTTTTCCGGATAATTTCCGGGTTTTTTCCGGAAAATTTCCGGATTTTTTCCGGATAATTTCCGGGTTTTTTCCGGAAAATTTCCGGGTTTTTTCCGGATAATTTCCGGGTTTTTTCCGGATAATTTCCGGGTTTTTTCCGGAAAATTTCCGGGTTTTTTCCGGAAAATTTCCTCGTTTTTTCCAGATAATTTCCGGGTTTTTTCCGGAAATTTCCGGGTTTTCTCCGGAAAATTTCCGGGTTTTTTTCGGAAAATTTCTGGGTTTTTTCAGGAAAATGTCTGGGTTTTTCTGAAAACTTCTTCGGATTTCTTAGGTGATTTTCTAATTTTGCGGTTTGCCACAGTTTCCTGATTTTTCCGGAAAACTTTTTTGTGTTTTCGTTTTCAGGTTGTATATATATACATACGTAGTTGTAGTTCGAATATTTGAAAAAGTAATTTATATATACTTTGAGTGTATATATACTCTAATTGGCGCAATTTTGTACATCTTTTGTGGCTTTATTTTTATATAGCTGCTATTTATGTATATTTTGTTGTATTTAGTGTTTTGTACTGTTCTTTACTTTTCAAGAGTTTGCCCAGTTAAAGTTTTTGTGATGCAGTGTTTTTAGACGGGAAAATGACAATGACAAATTTGCTTCAGAGAATAAGGCACGTTGATATGCACAACAGATTGCAAATCCTATGGATTTTGTTTCCAGGCCATTTTTGTTTGGTTTTCAAGGGTTACTTATAAAAATTCCTTTAAAAAAACTTGAAACATTTTCAAACAACAACAAACAAGAAAACCCCCATTTCTATATTTTGTCATGTAGCCCAAATGTATATTACAATGTTTCTACGGGAAACCAAAAAATATATATGTCGTAGGCCTAACCTTGCTCTAAATAAAAACTTCTCAGGTGAAAAAACCCATTTGTGGGAAAAAACCGCGGCAGCAAAGTTATGTATTTTTCATGCTTATTAGCAGTTCTTTTAAATTAGACCATGGGCTTTTAGGCGTATATAGGCTCTGTTTTGCTTTAACTTAGGGCTCGGAGCACTGGCTTAAGCGGAGGCTTGGTGCTAAGCCTTAAGTTTAGTATGTTGGCGAGCAAGGATTAGTCTTAGTTACTGGCATCAAGTAGAAGTCAGTTGCTAATGTGAAATCATCAAAAAGCTTATATAACTTTGGCAAAAATGAGCAGGTTGCATACAAAATAGAATTATCATGTGTTTATTTATTTACAAAAATTTTAGTATATATACATAGTGTGTATTGTATATATAGTGGTGCGGGAAAAAAACCTTACGCGTTTTGCGAGGAAAAAACCTTAGTATTTCCTGGCCGAACCTTATGTATGACATAGGTCCTTTTTGAGTATAGGTAGAAAGCCCATCACAAACTGACTTACCACACCAATTGCTGTGCAGTTTTGAGGTCTGTAGCATTTTTTATAAAATTTCAAAATTTTGCGTGTTGAAAAATTTCAAAGTGAAGTTTTCCAAATTTTTCCAAATTTTTGACTTGTCATAATTTTTTCAAACAAACTTTTTGCCAACGCCGTTTGCATTTATCAAGAGAGTTACCTTTCCTCTATATTTCTGAAGCTAAAAAACAGTGAAAAACGTTGTGGTTTACCTGTGACAGTTCAAAGTTTGTGCGGGAAAAAACCCTATTGCGGGAAAAAACCCTATTTTATTTGGCGATATTTTTTTGCTAAACTCACCCATTGTTGCTACAAAAGTGGGTTCATCTGGGCTAACAACTTGCGTAGACTTCATTAAAACCGTTTATTTGGCCGCAATACGTCGTTTTTTGTCGTTTTGGCCCATACCCCGACACCCCTTACGAAACCTGTTTTGGTGATGTTTCACCAAAATTTGACCTTTTTTGGAATATTTAGGCTTTAGCTGCTGCGTACCACTTCAATCCAAGAATTCTAGACGCGGGCGGTGTTTGTCCTCCGTTTCTGACGTATATAATAGGCGCAAAAATTTATTTTTAATGCTTGTAAATATTGAAAAAATGCATATTTCGGCAGAAGTCATTTGTGCCAAAAATGGTCGATTTTTGAAAAATTATTGTGAGTCACATGGGTGTCGGAAAAACGGTTTTTTTATTCCATACTGCAGCCTAAGAGTTGTAGAACACGATGAGTTTATACGTAGATTGAGTTTATACTCACTGCTAATAGAACAACCAAAAAAAGTGATAGGGTTTTTTCCCCGCATTAGGGTTTTTTTCCCGAAGGTTTCGACTTTCGAGGCTTATTACTCAGAAACGTGAGTAGTTAGAATCCATTTTAATAGTGCAACAGACGAAAGATTGCCGTTATAACAGCCGCGAGCACTAATGGATCCGATTTATGTGGAGCACAGGACGACCCGAAAAGTTGAAAATATGGTTTTTTCCCCGCACCACTATAGTTGACTATGCCATATGCGAACCTGGTGTCGGAAAACAGCTACACCCCGTGACAAGGGATGCTTGTAAAAATTTTGTTGGCCCTTGTAAAATGAGCCATATTTTGGGTGACCGGGAAATTATCCGGAAATTTTCCTGAAAAAATTCAGACATTTTCCGGAAAAAAACCCGGAAATTATTTTGAGAATTTCCGGAAAAAACCCGAAAATTATCCCGAAAAAGCCCGGAAATTTTCCGGAAAAAACCCGGAAATTTTCCGGAAAAAACCCGGAAATTATCCGGAAAAAACCCGGAAATTATCCGGAAAAAACCCGGAAATTTTCCGGAAAAAACCCGGAAATTATCCGGAAAAAACCCGGAAATTATCCGGAAAAAACCCGGAAATTATCCCGAAAAAGCCCGGAAATTTTCCGGAAAAAACCCGGAAATTTTCCGGAAAAAACCCGGAAATTTTCCGGAAAAAACCCGGAAATTATCCGGAAAAAACCCGGAAATTATCCGGAAAAAACCCGGAAATTTTCCGGAAAAAACCCGGAAATTATCCGGAAAATTTCCGGAAAAAACCCGGAAATTATCCGGAAAAAGCCCGGAAAAAACCTGGAAATTTTCCGGAAATAACCTGGAAATTTTCCGGAAAAAACCCGGAAATTTTCCGGAAAAAACCCGGAAATTATCCGGCAACAGTTTGGCGTTGACCGGAAAATATCCGGAAAAAGTCCGGAAATTTTCCGGAAAGTGAGAATGGAAATCGGAAATTTTCCGGAAAATTGCCGGAAATTTTCCGGAAAAAAACCCGAAAAAAACCGGAAATTTTCCGGAAAATTTCCGGAAATTCGGCAGGGCACAAAAGAAAAAATCCGGAAAAAACCCGGAAATTTTCCGGAAATTTACCGGAAATTTTTTTCCGGAAAATTTCCGGAAATTTTCCGGAAAAAGTTTTCCTGTGGGGGTCTGGGGGCGGTAGCCCCAAGGAAAAATTGAGAACTTTTTCAATTTTAAGTCGAATTTGGTCAACTGGAGACGTATTAGAAATTTTTTCCGATAAGAAAATTAAAACAATAGATGGGAACGTCACATTAGGCAGTGAAAACACATGTACTGCACTTTTGCATTACTGCATACTGCACTTGTGCACTAATGCACTATACATGCATAGGCTTTGATGAAACATGATAACAAGGAATAGTAAGCCACAGAGTCGCAGGCAGAGGTCTGGGGGCTGTAGCCCCCAGGAAAAAAATTTGGATAATTTTTGGTTTTTAAGCCAAATTGGCTCAATTGGAAACGTATTGGATATTATTTTTCGGTTGGGCCATAAAAACACTTTTGTAAAAATTCAATGGGAAAAAAAATTTCTTTCTGGGGGGGGGGGGAGAATTATCGTACCAGTGGCAGATCCAGGAATTTTTTCAGGTTGGGTGGACGTGGAGCAATACTCCCACCTCGGGGGACAGTTTTGTTTAGAAACGTACATATGCCGTAGTTTGTGGAGGTCTGGGCCTGTGGAGCTACAGACTTGCGGTTTTTGACAACGTGTAACGTGATTTATAACGTGAATGTAACGTGAATAGAAAAATATATAAGAAAGATGTAAAAGACGAGGAGGTAAAATCGGGAGGTGTTGAATACGAGACTGTGCAGTTTCAATTACCATGCAAAGTTCAAAAAGCTGAAACAGGTATGGTTTGTTCAAAATTAAATTAGGGTAATTTTTGGTTCCAAATTTTCAAAGCTTCATATAAATTGATGCCGCAGAACTCAGGCTAGTTCAGAGTAGCATCTCGCAGTGTTTGAGGGACTCAGTCAGTGGGTCTCAAAGTCTTAAAAGTCAAATATCAATAGTGCCCGCAATAGTCGGCCGCAGCAAGCGGTTTGTTGTTCTCACCAAATTTTTATCAATACTCAGAGTTTCGAGGTAATTTAAGTTCAAAAATTTCAAGTTGACCACACTGTTTGTCGTCGATAATTCGTGCATCTACGTTGTAGCAAAGAAAGTGGAAAAACCAGAAAAGAAGAAGCATTCATTATTAAAGACGGCTAAACTTAATGAGAAAGAGGAGAAATCTGAACCATCAATAGAAGGGTCTGCCAGACGTGAAGCAGAAGTATGTAGATTAACAATACATTATATATCTCTTCATTATACACTTTAAAATAAGCTAGGATTCATATAGGAACAAGCTCTTCTGCTGGGTGAGGAGCTGTTACACCGTGAAGCCTGAGTGACAATACTCCACAGTAGAGTTCTGCCAGTTTTCCGGGCCAAGTAGCGCGTTCCCGGCCCGGGGCCCGCGGGCCGGCCCGGCATTGACTTCATCAAGTGAGAAAATGCATTGTGTGTGCGTCTAAGTGCCTGCGCGCTTGTAAAAATTAATATATAATGCAATGCAGGCGTTGTACCTGCGCGTGCGCTGATGAGGCTCAAAACGGCTCGGGGCAGGCGGATTGTTTTGTTACGGCCCGGCGGGCCGCTTACGACCCTGGGCCCGGGAGTTTACGGGCCGGGCCCCGGGCCGGCCGGTTTAATAAAAATTCGCACCGCGGGCTTGCAGCCGGAATAAAAATAAAAGCTACAGGACCGGGCAGAACTCTATATCCAGAGGAGATATTAAACGCGGCCACTTTTTGTGGATAAAATGATTTTAAATACCTTTTTCTGTACACATTCACTGCTGAGTAGCTCCATAGTTTTTAAAACAACGTAAAAAATGAATTCCAAACCAATCTTTGTAAAAAATAATTGTGCTTTTCAAAAAGTTAAGTCTCACCGAGATTTGAACTGAAAATACAGGATTCCGAATCCTGACCTGAGTGCTAACCACTACACTATGAGACCTCTGTCACTTGGCTATTGATGGGTCTGCTTACGTTCTTTGCATATCAATAACTGTGTAGATCGCTACTAGTTACCAGATTAGATATTACCTATAAATCAGATAGTGTTTATTCAATTCACTTGACTCAACCAGTCGAACAATAGGCTATGAATGAAGTCCAATATTAGCTGTTCAAGTCAAGAAAAAACTACCTACAATTTTACTGATATGCTTGTTGCTAGTGCGTGAACACAACGTGTATTTAATTAGGAATGTAACAATCAGATTTTTCATCAGCACTGTAGGCTCAAATGGTAGTGTGTTACGCATCTACTGAGCATCCTATTGCTGATCCGATGGTCGGCGGATCGAGCATGTCTCGAAGCCGCATATTTTGTTTGCATTCTGCGGCAGCTGTAGGTAAACTGAGTGTTCCCCAAGTTGTTACTTGCGAAGTGCATGGCAGAACAGCGAGGTATATATGTACCTCCCTTCTAGTGTTAATTAGCACTAGAAATTTGACCTACCCAATGTAACGTAGGAAACTGAAATTCCGAATATAATATACACGCGGCCGGGGCCGGGTTGTGTCACAATACAACCGGTTCGATATTCGATTTTGGAAAAAAAGTTGATAATGCAAAAATTACCTAGATGTTTAATCAGTACCTACGTATCTGCAAGCTCAGTTTAAGCATAGGAGCGCATGTAACACGTGCGCAAAGGTCCAAGAGCCGTACCAGTTCGGTTAAGGGTCCGTTTTTTGACTGCTTTTGACTCAATTGTTCAACGTATTCGCTTGTTGTCAAGCTAATAGATTTTCGATCAAAAGAGTGTCATACAGTTGCCATTATGTTACGTGATTTTAAAATTTTTTAGAAACCGAAAGAAATGGTCAAACAACCAGCAAAACCATCAAAAAGTGATTCAGCGGAATCAAGAAAAACGAGTCCGCCAGGAAACAAGAAAAAAATCGTAGCGGGGCTTGTTTGCTGTCTGTTTATTGGAATTATTATTGGTCTCGGTATCGCTTTTGGGGTCTTGGAGATTATTAAAGCAACCAGCGTACAGTCGACAAAAGCACCTACAAAACGTAAGATACCTGTTTCTCGAGTGTGTAACTAAAACATACAAAAATGTCCGAAGTAACGTTCATATTTGGCATTTTGAGAAGTAGACATTATTTTGTTATTTTTGAGTATAATCAATAATCTTTAGCCTGTTTCATACTCGTCCTTATGCTTGTCCCTATTGTTTTGTCTTTAAGAAGTTGTGCAAAAACTACGCAGCCAAATCCGTCAAATTTCTGCACAAGGAAAGTTTAGCTCATGTCCGGTCAGGGGTGGACGCGGGTCAAAATTTTCGACCCGCGACCCAACCCAACCCGCGGCTCGACACTCGTGGGTAACCCCCGACCCAACCCGCGCCGTAAAACCCGACCCGCGACCCACTTTGACCCACCACTCTATAACCATAACGTACATTATACACAAGCGTGTAGCCAGGATTTTGAAAAAGGGGGTCGCACCTTGTCCACTTTTTTGCTCACTTGTTTAAACTCACTATTGCGGGGTCTTAGCGCCTCAGCCCCCAGAATTCAATTATTTTTACACTTATTGGCGAAGTGGCTTACATAACAAAATGTAAATTTGGTCATTTAAATTAAATAAACTAACTGCTGCGGGGGTCTAGGGGCGGCAACCGCCAGAAAAAATGGAGGTTTTTTGAATTTTCAGACAAATTTGGTCAACTGGAGACGTAATCAAAAAAATTTCCGACAGGTAAAATAAAAACAAAAGGTGGGAACTTCATATCAGACAGTATATTACACAAGTTAAATACAGCATAATGTACTCTAGTAGACATGCATAATATAGGCTTTCATGAAAGTTAATAACAAGGAATAGTAAGCCACAGAGTTTGCAGGGGTCTGGGGGCTACCGCCCCCAGAAAAAATTTTTTAGAATTTTTTAAATTTTAGATCAAATTTTGTCAATTGGAGACGTATCCAAAATTTTTTTGGCCGGGCTATAAAAACCAAGGGGGGACCCTTGTCGACAATTTCTTCAGGTTCCAGTTTCTGCGGGTCAGAAAAAATTTTTTCGACCCGCGCAGCCTGCAGTGGGTACCCACGGGTCGACCCACGGCTAAAATTTTCCGACCCAACAAAACCCAACCCGAGGGTATCCGCGTGTACCCGCGGGTACCCACGACCCGCGTCAACCCCTGTGTCCGGTTGCATACAAAAAAGAAGACAATTTTTTCAATGCTTCGCAATAAGTGAGTAGTGACCGAAAATTGTCCGTGTTCCCGTCCATATGCTTAAGGACAAGTTTGAACGGAAGTTTAGAATACTTCTGACAGTAGTTAAATTTTTATGTCCTTTTTCTATGATCCGCCAAACCGAGCAATCAAAGGTATAGTGGGTAACTAAGTAATCAATAGAAGTGATAGCCTAGTGGTCACATATTTAATCAATCCAACCGTCAAAATTTTTGTTTTAAAACAACTTTTTGTGTTCTAGTAACCACACATCAATCCGGTTCTGTTACTGATAAAAGCAAAAACCCTCAGAGAACCCAAACCTTTCAAACAACCTTTCAAACTTCGCTAAAAGGTCAAACCCCTGAAACTTTGCTGAGTAGCCAGAACCCTCAAAAGCCACCGGATAAATCGTCTTGGACATCACAAAACACGACGCCAGGAATATTCCCAACTACTGTTGCCGATTCTCCAACTATAAAACCTTCTGCAGATGTGACGACTCAAGTACTTCCAGAGATTCCAAAAAACCAAACTTCGTAGCTTATACAAAAAAATTGTTTCAAACACTATTTTGTTTAATTAATACGTTTAAATGTGTTGAAAACAGCTAGTCTGTGTTTGTGTGACATGTCGAAACTTTGCGTTAAGATGAAAAAACATAAAAGCATGGAACTAAACTTTAATTGAAACAAATGTGCGAATTTAAAAACGCGAAATTTTGATCGTTGGCAGCTTTTTAGTCAAAGAACGACAATTACACAATGAGCTAATAAGCTAATAAGCTGGCATGCTCGTAGGTGGGACTTTCAGTTATCTAGGACTTAAGGTAGCGGAGGAGCGGCAAAATAGGATCAAATTCGTGTCCCATGTAAATTGACATTAGAAGGGTGTCTAATCAGGATCAGCACGGTGTTGAAATAGGATCAAAGGGGGACAAATGGGATCAACACAGGTTTCGACAAAACAGAGCAGCACAAATAAATGCTGAAACATATTTTTTGGTGTCAGACCACTGAAAAATGAAACACTTCCGACTCGGTAAATTTTCAAACTGTGAAAAAATTTTAAAATCCGTTTTTTTTGAGGACAAGACGATTTAATTGATACCAAAATTAACCCTTTCATTCATAATGTTGCTTCAGAGCAACAATTGGCCCTAACTCCTACTAGTGAAACCTGTCGGCCTGATGTTTCACAAAATCATGTCCTTCATGAGGATACCTTAGGTATCCGAGTGAAGCGAGCTGGTGGCCGAGTGGTCTGGCGTGACAGTACTGCCGCAAAGTTGTTTCTGGGAAGCATTGCCCAGTCTGTGGCAGCGGATCAAATCCCGGCCAGAGCTTGGACTTAGTGCAATTTAGAAAAATTCATGAAGGAAAGGGTTAAGTGTGAAATACAATAGTATCAAGTTTCGCGACATTGACGCAAGAGTCCTATGTTAAAGTTCTGCCCGGGCCTTTAGCGGGCCCCGGCCCGCGCTAATTTTTATTCAGTCGGCCGGCCCGGTACCCGGCCCGTAAAATTCCGGGCCCCGGTCCGTAAAATTCCAGGCCCCGGGCCGTGAACGGCCCGCGGACCCTTTGCAATCCGCCTGCCCCGGGCCGTCTCAAGCTTCATCAGCGATTGAACAACGTCTGCATTAGTGCATTGCATATATATATATATATATATATATATATATATATATATATATATATATATTAATCTTTACAAGTGCGCAAGCACTTATACTAGACTCAGACGCACACGCACGCACAATGCATTTTCTCACCTGATGAAGTCAATGCCGAGCCAGCCCGGAAGCGCCCATATCGGTCTGGCCCGGGCCCGACCCGAAAGTTTTGCTAGTGGCAGATCTCTAGCCTATATTCAGAGCTTAGTTTTGAGAGAAAGAGCTCCGAAAAGTCATTGGATCAATTTATCCATGACTTTAAAGTTAACCCTGACCATATTACCTTATTTGACCATATTACCCTATTTGACCATATTACCCCGTTTTACCCTATGTGAATAACAGTTAGCGCTTATAAGCGTTCGTGTTAGTATGGGAATACGGGCTCTAGTCAAGATTTTTCGGGTTAAATGCAGTTAAGGGGAAAATAGTGGACCTATTTTTTGAGCAGAGCACCTTGGGTGAAGCATTTTTGCTTCAAGAACCCCTATTTTATTTTCTTGATTTCCTGAGATATGACTAGCGAACGACCGGAGGTAAAATTTTGCCGGAGCCGGAGCCGGAGCCGGAGCCGGATACAAAATGCCGGAGCCGGAGCCGGAGGCAGTGTTTTACAAAAAAATTTCAATTAGTAAAAAATGTTGACAATTGTGACCCCTGTAATTTAGGCGTATATCAGCCACGTTGTAACCAGGAAAAAATCTTTAGGGGGAATGACTTTTCGATTTTGTGTAATGTGTGAAAATTAACTTTTTTGCTATTTTAACACAAAAAATTGCGAAATAACAGCACATGCACATGCAAACATATTTGACCGGCCGAAAACGTCAGAGCTAAAACTCAAGTTCAAATCACATAGTTACAAGCGTATAGGGGTCTGGGGGCGGCAGCGTGAGTGTGAGAAATTTTTGATTTTTAGGCCGAGTTTAGTCAATTGGAGACGTAAAAATACACATTGCTAGAGAGGGGTAGTCATCTCCATCACAACTGGCAGTAATATAAGTACTGTAATCGACTAACCGCTTCGTTAATCTTGCGATTTTTTCTCAAAATTTGAACATTTGGCCAAAGTTTGAACAATGAAAATTCTCCGGCTCCGGCACTTTTTTTGCCGGAGCCGGAGCCGGAGCCGGAGGCTCAAATCCGGCCGGAGCCGGAGCCGGAGCCGGAGCCTCCGGTCGATCGCTAGATATGACCCCCGAAATCTGAAACCTCAGTGACGATCAATGTTTTGACACTTCCGCATGCAATAAACACAAAAACTTTGCTTCGTCACTTTCAGGCCAACGTTTGTAACTTTTCGTGAACGACGAAGCTCGTCGTACGCCGACGAAGAGGGAACTTTTTTTGCACAGTCCTGTAGGCTTAGGGTTTAGGCTTAGTATGAGGCTTAGGTTTAGGCTTAGTATCAGGCTTAGGTTCAAGCTTAGGCTTAGGCTCAGGCCTAGGTACTAAAAAATCAAAATTTTCAGAAAAAATCCTGCCAGTTTAGCCTAGAGAATCCTGCCAGCTAAGCCGAGACGATGCCTTAAGGTAGCGCTCAGCAACAAAACTCATGTTTGGCGCTCAGCTCATGCAATAAATAGCAATACCACTTTAATTGTATATCAAAGAGACATCAAAAAAAACTATTTACAATACAGTTCAGCAATTTAATGTGAATGTGTCAAATTTTATGACCATGTCGAATTTCCTATTCACACTAATTTTGTTTTTGACCTAGCTCAGCGAAACTTCAACCGATTTTGATGATCTTGGTATCAATAGAAAGATCTCTTAAAAATCTAGACGTGACTGATCTTCGATTTTTCATTTTCATTTTGATTTTGCAAAAAATCGATTTTTCAAAAATCAGTCGTGATTAAGCGACTACAAAAAGTGCTGCGGGCCAAAATTTGACAATCGAAAAACTTTCACGTCTGCATTTATATTCTTTCTTTCATTGTGCAAAATTCAACTCAATCGCAAACGGCAGCTGGGACCCAGGTGCAAAAAAAGTAAGGTTTGCCCACACATTTAACTTATTCAAAAATTAGACCTCTCCTAGGACTGCATATTTCCGTTGAAAAAGTTACAAAAAGCCATACTCAATTGTTTAAGAAATTGAATCAAAAATTTGACATTTTCAGCTTTCATTTCAAATTTCATTTCATTTTAATTTTCATTTCAATTTCATTTTCAAACTTTCATTTTGACAATTATCAGCTTTGTAGGTTTTTCATTTTGGATTTGCTATTTTCTCGGCTAAATAACTCAGCAAAACTTCAACGTATTCTTAAGTTTAATACATGAATTTAAAGCTAAGAAACCGCATATTTCAATGACATGAGTAACCATGGAAACAAAAATTTTTTAGCTATGGCTACAAAATTGTCCAAAATATTTAAAAAAATTTTTATCACAATATGCACATCAAATGAAAGCTATTTTTATTTTGAACAACTTTCCTTCAAGACATTATGGCCAAAAATGCCGCTGAAAAAAATTTAACGCCAAAGTCGGTTCCCCTGAGCGCCACCTTAAAGTGGCACTCCGGAAATGTGGGTTTTGACCATTATTTAGAAAATGCGTTAAAATAACCATACATCGTATCGAAAGAACAAATGTTGTTCAGGTTAAAGTTCCTTCAATTTGATGTGCATATCACATAAAAAAATTTTTGAAAAATTTTGAGCTTTTTTCAGCAAGAAAAATAGATTTTCACGGAAATGGCTTCACAAGCCAGTGCATTTACAATGTACACGTATGCAATGATTTTGATAGCCTGAAAAACACTGGCAGCTGTGTTTTACTCAAACATACTTAAAAATTTTCGGTGTTTTATTGAGTGTGGTGCAATTTTTGTGTAAAATAAAGCGGTATTTTCTGCATAATGCTGAAACAAAGTCGTGTGAGTACAAACGCAAATTTTCGGCTTGCGATTTTAAAAAAATTGGCTCAACGAGGAAAGTTGAAATTTGGCAAATAAATGCGCCTCTTTGTCTTCGAGCGGTCGCAAAATTTGATTTTAAGCAAATCGATAGTATTTAAGAAATTTAGTTAAATTTACGTTTTTCGAAAATCGTGATTTTAGTGTTTTTCAATATATCAATCATATTCATCAAACATGACGTTTTGCGACCGCTCAATCACGGTTTTGCGAGCAAGATGAGCTATTGGTTGTGCAAGAGCTATTTGACTGTGAAAAGAAATCACAAGCCGAAATTCCACTCACGTTTGATCTACAGTGAATGTTAATTTGTATCAATCAACTTCATATTTTGTTTTGTGTTGGGGGATGCTTTTACACCAGCTTGCTATTGCACATCTAAAACTGCCCCCAAATTGCCGTTTTTTTGAAAACTCGTATTTCAGGAGCGCCACCTATTTTAAGTGAAAACCATAAATACGATTTGAAAACGTCACTGATACTCAGCAGCAATCTGGCACTGACAGTCAATTTCGGTTTAAAAGTGCAGCTTTATTTATGATTCCACAGTAGGCAAGTGTCCTTTTATTTGATGCAAGCAACTAAGCAAGTAGACTAAGCCTTTTCTGACCCACCTACTAAGCCTGAGCCTAAGCACTAAGCCTAAGCCTGAGGTCTAAATTAAAGAAAAAACCTGCTAAGAAGCATCAGAAATAACTTTACCACACTAAAAAACCCTAACTACTGTAGCTTTATATTTAAAAAAAATTCGCAGCTATAGCCCGGAATTTCGTATTTCGCCCGTACCGTACTTGTGCTGTAACGCTTCGATCAACCTGGTCCTGGTGGCTTCAGAAAAAGTTCTGTAACTTTTCAAAGCCTGAATCGATTTACAAAATTTTTTCAGCACTTAGTAGCTTATAAGTTGCTCTTTCAATGGTAACAGCAGGTTTTTATTAGATTCAGTATTTTTGACTAAATCCAATTTTGCGCAAAAAATTTCATGTAAAGTTTAATTTTTGGACAAAGTTTGATTTCCAGCTGAAGCTTACATCCTACAAACGTCTAACCTAGCATATTCGAAAAAGCGTTTAATTTTTACCCCCCTAGGCTTAGGGGATATAGGGGGACTCATGATCATTAGTCGAAAAAATGCCGTTTTTCCGACTTATTCCACCCCTAAGGGTTTTAACACCAATAATTTCACTCTAGATTTTAATTTATTAAAAGGGGCGACAGCTATTTTTGGGGCTAGAGATCAGATTGGGGGCTTGGCTGACGATGGGGGCACAGATGTACATAGGGGGGGGGGTCTGGGGGGGCAAGCCTTCCCCCCCAGATTTGAGATGTCGGGACAAGCCCCCTTTCAGATCTGACCCACCGGGACAAGCCCCCCTCCTTGATGCTGAAAGAAAGGTGCCCGAGCACTCAAAAATTGCCCCGGATAGCCGTAAAATGCTTCAAAAATGAGCGAAAAGCGAAAAAATTTCTAAAAGTAGCCAAATTTTGCCCAAAATTTTACTTATTTTGGCAAAAATTTGAAATGTTTGCGTTTTTGTCCGTTTAAGCCCAAGAAAAGTCGAGACAAGCCCCCCTAATATTTCGATTTTCTGGGACAAGTTCCCCCAGACCGAGACCCCGTGTACATGTATGGATGGGAGTTCTATATTTTTATTAAATGATGTGGTAGGAAGCAATTTATGGGCAAAATTAATTCCCCCCCGCCGAACCTTGACCGTGCCGCTAGCAGATCACCATTCAAAGTTCCAAACGGTCGGCTGTGGCAAATTTATTTGTACAGAAACTATAATTGGCCGAAAATTGCTAATATGTGTCGTTTTTAGCGTTAAAATAGCAATTAAATGCATTTTTTAACAAGTTTTAAAAAGAAAAAAGTCATTCCCCCCACAGGAAGCCCCATTCAATGAAAAAATAACGGAAATTATCCTCAAAATAACATGGAAAATTTAGCAATATTTTACTGTAATTTATGCATATTATCACTCAGAATTCAACATAAGATCTGCTGCATTTCAGTAAAATATCGAAATTTTTTCAACAAAATATCAACAAAATTTCTACAAAAATCTGAACCTATTTCAACAAGATTTCAATAACATATCCAAGACTTTTCAACTAATTTTCAGCAAAAAAACGAAATCTGAGTGCAACGTTCAACAAATTTTCAATATTTTTATTATCACTTTTTTAACAAATTTTCATCAATTTAACGTTCTGCTATCAACAGTAAGTTTACATTTTTTCTGTAAAGTTTCATCAATTTATCATTAATTTTTCAACAAATTTTCATCAATTTAACGTTCTGCTATCAATTGTAAGTTTAAATTTTTCAGTTAAATTTCGTCAATTTATCATCTTTTTTCAACACATTTTCATAAATATTACATTCAGCTATCAACAGTAAGTTTACATTTTTTCTGTTAAATTTCATCAATTTATCATCATTTTTTCAACAAATTTTCATCACCGATTTTTGGAGAAGAGCACCTTGAGCGAAGCATTTTTTAAAATAGAACCCCTATGCACAAATTTGGACTTTCTGAGCTATCAAGCTATGACCCCTTGAAATTTGAAAATCGTGTTCTCAGTGTTTTTGGAAGTGAACTTCAACTTAGGCCAAAGTCTGAAGCCAAATATGGCTATAATATTTGTTTTGGGATAGTTGTGAGTGCGTAATGATGGGTCAGACCGAATAGGGGGGAATTATTTTCGATTCTAATTCGCTTCCTACCCCATCTTTTAATAAAAATAAGAAAGCCCCATCGCCAGCCATGCCCCCAATCTGATCTCTAACCCCAAAATTTTGTCTCGGCTAAGCTGGCAAGATTCTCTAGGCTAAGCTGGCAGGATGTTTCCTGAAAATTTTTATTTTTCAGTACCTAAGCCTGAGCCTGATACAGTATATACTAAACCGAAGCCCCGAGCTTAAGTCTACGCCCAAGCATAAATTCGGGCCAAGTTTGAATTTGGTCAAAAATTGAACTATTCCGGTGAATTTGGCTAATTTTTTGAAAGGAACGGAGTCGAAGTGCCTTTGTTTTGATACTAAGAAAATGTAAACATTATTCCGACGTTGCGTTTTCAAGGTTTTTGTGATTTCTATGTATATAAACTTTGCGCCAACAGAACTCAAGTTACAAGTGACGGCTGAGCACGATTTTTCGGCACAGTATGAACTGTAAAGGTCAAAATCCCCAGGCATGTTTCTCACTTTTTTTTGAAATTTCACCTATAGACATTTTTAAAGGGCTTTAATGACAAGAAAACACGTTAAATTTTCGGTGCGTTCGTTTGTAAGCTATTTTCTCAGTAATTGGCTAGTTATCGAAAAAGTGGGGGACATGCCTGGAGATTTTAGACGTATTAAAAACCATGTCAACTTTCAGCCCCAACAGATAATCGTATGATTCAGAGCTGTGGCGCAAACTTTTTGTAAAAAAAACATGAATTTTGGAAAGGACAAATTTTTTTAAACGTTTGTCCTAAAAAGATAACCAACGGATGACTTTCAATACACAAAACATAATGATAGGCAAAACTTGGGTCTACTTAAGGGGGCGCTCCGGAAATCGGGGGTTACATCAAAAATTGGCAAAAAAATTGGCAAATGTCAAACTTACTATAACTTACTTACTATAACTTACTATAAATATATGTAGTATGGCACAAAAGAACACTGGAGGCAAAATATAAAATCACGTGATCATGTCACGTGACTCCCAGAGCACCAAACGTGAGTGAATTTTCGGCAAAGGATAACTCTGCTTATTCTTTGCGTATAGTCACACTTTATGTACCAAAATGTAGCTTAATGTGCTTATCTAGTTGAACATTATTTTGGTTTTTAACATTTATGTCGGATTTGGATAAAAAATGTCATTATGTGTTTTCGAAGTCGAACTCTGAGCTATAAAATTCATATAAAAAAATTTCTAAGCTTTATTTAAAAAACTAAAAAATTGCTCAACTGCGCAGAGCCTGGCACTATAATTGTGCGAAAGTTTGTGGAAAAATATCTTACCAGCATTTTATAATCGAATGCCGAAAAATTGGTTTTGTATCCACACTACTGTTGTTTTGATACCGCAAAATAATTTAAATATGATATAAATATGATACTTGGAATTTAAATAAAATACTTTTGATATTTGATACTTGAAAAAAATTTAAATATGATATAAATATGATACCAAATAATTTAAATAAAATACTTTTGATATTTGATACTTGGAAAAAATTTAAATATGATATAAATACAATACTTTGAATTAAAATATGATACTTTTGATATTCGATACTCAGAAAAAAATTTAAATATGATATAAATACAATACTTTGACTTTAAATATGATACTTTTTATATTTGATACTCGGAAAAATTTTAAATATGATATAAATATGATACCAAATAATTTAAATATGATACCATAATTTAAATATGATACTTTTGATACCAATTTTAATATTGATACCGGCATCAAAAGTATTAATACCCAAGTATCATATTTATATCAAAAGTATCAAAATGCTACAAAACCAAACGAACTACCAGCCTACTGCCTATTAATTGATTTTCTTATACTTTTCCGACTGAAATTTTACACAAGGGTGCCCCCTTTTGTTTTTACGGCAGAAGCCAATCAAAAAAAGGAGGCGGAGCTAAAGGCGAGATCAAAGAATGCCGCCGTGCTTAGCCTGCACAAACATCAAAAGGTGCCGCCTTTAAGCGTGGGAAGCAAAATTTTGATATTAAATATGATACTGGAATTTAAATACAATATATAATTTTGATACTTTGAAAAAATTTAAATATGATATAAATACAATACTTTGAATTTAAATATGATACTTTTGATATTTGATACTCGGAAAAAATTTAAATATGATATAAATATGATACCAAATAATTTAAATATGATACCATAACTTAAATATGATACTTTTGATACCAATTTTAATATTGATACTGGTATCAAAAGTATTAATACCCAAGTATCATATTTATATCAAAAGTATCAAAATGGTATCAAAACAACAGTAATCCACACAGCCTATATTTGAGTCTGCCATTTCTGAAAATGGTTTCTTGTGCGATTTTTTTGCACCAAACGCAATAAAATTGTTTTAATTTTTCATTACGGCTAATTATCGTCTGTTTTGAAAACCTCAAAAAGGCCCGTATTCACAAACAAACGCTAAGCGTTTGCTGAGCGCTAAGCGCTTATGTATGTTTAGCATGGTAGAAGTTCAAGTTTGTGAATAACATTTAGCGCTTATACGCGCTAACACTAAGTGTAAACGCTAAGTTTAAGCGTTATGGCCGATTCACACACTGCGATTTTGCCGCTGCGATTTTGACGCAAAACGCAAGACGCAGGGTGTCGCACACAAAACGCAGCGTCTGAACAAGCGTTGCGTCTCGCAAATTATTTTGCTGCGTCTTCTTGACTGTTTTAAGAATATGAGAAACAGCTTTGCCAATATTGTTGAAACCAAAGTCCGCAGTATCAAAACGCACTGAAATTGCAAACCGAATTACACTCGAATTTTTTCTAAATGTTTTGCTATGGAGATATGCAAGTCAAAACATCAGAAGTAATATTTTGGGCAACTTTCCTTCAAGAATGATAGGTCATTTTGGCTGTTTTTAAAAAATGCGGTTCAAATCCTTGATTCCCGGAGCGCCCCCTTAAGGGGGCGCTCCGGGAATCGGGGGTTACATCGAAAATTGGCAAAACAATTGGCAAATGTCAAACTTTACTATACATGTATGTACTATGGCACAAAAGAACACTGGAGGCAAAATTTCAAACCACGTGATCATGTCACGTGACTCCCAGAGCACCAAACGTGAGTGAATTTTCGGCAAACGATAACTATACTTATGCTTTGCGTATAGTCACACTTTATATACCAAAATGTAGCAAATGTGCGTTTCTAGTTGAACATTATTTTGGTTTTCAACATTTATGTTAGGTTTGGATAAAAAATGTCATTATGTGTTTTCGAAGTCGAACTCTTAGCAATAAAATTCATATAAAAAAATTTCTAAGCTTTATTTTAAAAAACTAAAATCTTGTTCAACTGCGCAGAGCCTAAGGCTATAATTGTGCAAAATTTTGTAGAAAAATATTTTACCAGCATTTTATAATCGAATGCCGAAAAATCGGTTTTGTATTCACACTGCCTATATTTGAGTCTGCTGCTTCTGAAAATGGTTTCTTGTGCGATTTTTTTGCACAGAACGCAATAAAATTGTTTTAATTTTTCATTACGACTAGTAAAATCTACGTATCGTCTGTTTGCAAAACCTCAAAAAGCGTTGATGCACTGGCTTACTTGCTGAATTTGTGTAAAAGTCGAATAAAATCAGTAAATTGTCCAATTTTTTCCAAATTTTTTGCTATGGAGATATGCACGTCAAAACATCAGAAATAGTATTTTGGGCAACTTTTCTTCAAGAATGATAGGTTATTTTGGCTGTTTTTAAAAAATACGGCCCAAATCCTTGATTCCCGGAGCGCCCCCTTAATGCAAAAAACCGCTTGCGATTTGAATTTGTAAACGCTGAGCTATGGCTTTCCAAAAAACATCTAAAAACGCAATTACCCCCTTAAACATGTTTAGAACGGAAAAACACGAGTTTCCGAAAATAATTGCGAAAACATCCCTCAGTCCCTCACTGAGGGTTCAAATTTCGGAGGGTCGTATTTTAGGAAATCCAAAAAACGAAATAGGTGTTCTTCATGCAAAAATGCGGCGTGTCTACACGAGGCCGAATCGTCGCCAGGCCGATTCCCATTTTTAAACGTACATATGCTTAATTTAGGCATGGGCTTAGGCTTAGGTTCAGGCTTAGGCTTAGCCTAGGTCAGAAAATAGAAATTTTTAGGAAAATTTCTGATAGCTAAGCCTAAATGTTCGGCCTGGCGACGATTCGGCCTCGTGACGATTCGGCCTTGTGCAACATTTTCGGCCTGGCGACGATTCGGCCTCGTGTTATACGACCAAAAAATGCTTCCCCCACGGTGCTCTACTAAAAGAAAAAGGTCCACTATTCCCCCCCAACTGCATCTAACCTGATACTTCATTGAATTTTTTTGAAAAAACAAAGTAAAGATGAAACATTGTTCAGTTACGACACTTTTTGTTGGTAAAATGGAAAAACTGTTAAAATATTGTTGAAATTTCGAGTGAAATTTTAGTAAAAAATTGACGAAATTTTGTTAAAATTTTACCAAAAATTTTGTTAAACTTGTGACGAAATTTAGTTGAGAAATGAATGAAATTTTGTTGAAATTTTACTGAAAATTTTGTTGAAATTGTGATGAAAGTTTGTTGAAAAATGAATGAACTTATGTTGAAATTTTACAAGACTTTGTTGAAATTGTGACGAAATTTGGTTGAAAAATGAATGAAATTTTGTTGAAATTGTGACAAAAGTTTGTTGATAAATTAATTGAAATTACGTTGAATTTTAGTAGAAATTTCATGAAAAAATAACAGAATTTTTTCAAAAAATGTTGAAAATTTGTTGAAATTTTGTTGAAAAATGAATGAAATTTTGTTGAAATTTTACTGAAAATTTTGTTGAAAATGTAACGAAATTTTGTTGAAAAATTAGAGAAATTACGTTGAATTTTAATCAGATTTTCATCGAACTATGACAGAAATGTTGCAAAAAAATTGTTGAAAAATGAAAATTTGTTGAATTTTTGTTGAAAAATGAATGAAATACAAAAGGAAATTTTTTCGACAATATTTCAACAAAATATCATCAACTTTTCGCCGCATTGGGTTTCCTGTCCCACCCCCGAAATTTTTTGTGGCTACGCCAACGCCACTGTAGATTGGTGTAATATTATGCTTCAAAAATTAAAATTAACAAAAAAGGAAAAAATCGCAAAAAATATCATGTATGCAAAAAAAATATAAACATGTATGCAGGGTGCAGCAAAGCAAAAAACATTGTACTTTGTATTTAATTTTGTATTTTTACCCTATCTGACTATACAAACTTTTAAAACATCAATCAGTTAACACAGAATATGATAATAGACCTGGCACATATAGAGGCATGCACAAAAAAAAGGTATCTAAGCCGAAAAATCATCAACAGAACGGAAAAAACTTTAGAGATTTTTTAAATTTTGAAGGTAGAATTTGTCAATTGTGGAGGTATCAGAAACACTTTTGCCAGCTTTTGAATTTTCGGAAAGGGGAGGTGCGACACTCTAAGGGGGGGGGGTGCTCAAACCGTTTAGGGGGGGGGGCTGCAGCCCACCCAGCCCCCCCCCGCTAAATACGCCACTGCCGAGAAACTTAATCCAGGAAAGCGAACAACCTTGTACTCATATTTTGTATTTTTTACCCCATCTGACTATATATATATTTTTTTCCAAACGGCAAAGAGACCCCGAAATTTTGGACCCCGTTTTCAGTGGCATTGGCGTACCCAGAAAAACATTTGGGAGTAGGTGGAACGACTTTTTATTAATATTTTTGTATTTCATATATTTTTTGACACATATTTTGCAATGTGTTAAAATGCAAAAAGCAATGTAACACTTAAGCCACCAAATTGCAGGTGTTTGTGGCCTATATGTGGGTGGGCGGTGTAGCCCCCTGGAAAATCGAATAATGACAATGACAATGACAAGTTTACTTCGTAAGAAAAGACACGATGAGAGGACAACAGATTAGCAAGATTTATTACAAATCGACAGTACAATGCCAGGTAAATATTCCAGAAAAAGTAGCATATATAATTCAAAACCTGCGCGTATCAGCATAAAACTAAGCATACTGAGTCACGAAATCCTTCAAAATAGATTTAAATTGGGATAGTTTTAGAATAAAACGTGATACATTCGCAGCAGAAACGACACAATCAGGTAAAACGTTCCAAGCTTGGACAGTTCCGTTTGCAAAAAAATGAGTTCGAGCAAGTATTCGATTTAAAGGTTGCCTTAGTTTCCAAGCATGACCCCTGTTTCTGTGATCGACCGACATTTCAAACATAGAATCAGGGTGAATTACAGTAAGACCATGTAAGATTTTATAGACCATAACAAGATCGGACAGAAGACGCCGAAATTCCAGAGTATCTAAATTCAGTGCAGCTAGACGCTCACCATATGATATGTTGGGAAGCAACCTACGAGTAAAATATCTCTGGACACGTTCAATAGTATCTATGTCTCGGCGTAATCCCGGAGACCAAATTATCGAGGCATATTCTAACATTGGTCTAACATAAATTTTATAAAGTTCGGCACGCAAATGGACATCATCAGACATAATATTACGCAAAAGTAAATTAGACATCATGTAAGCACGCTTAGATATATCATTACAGTGAGCGGTAAATTTTAGATATTAGATATAATAATCTAGTAAAATTTAGTAAGTAATATAATAACCTAATAATCGAATAAAAGGCCGAATAATGGTCAGCCGCAGACGTATGAGAAACATTTTCCGACGCATGTGACAGTGAAATTAGAACAAAAAGGGGGAACGTCACATCACATATATATATACAAGTGTAGTGTAGTATTGCACAAGTAAATGCATCATAATGTACTCGTGTGAGTACTGAGTACACGAACAAATGCAGCATGATGTACTCGTGTACACATGCATAGGCTTCGATGGAATTTAACAACAAGAAATAGCAAGCCACAAACTTGCAGGAGTCAAGTTGCCAGGAATAAATTGGTGATTATTATTTTTGGGCCAGATTTATGCGCCCTTGTTTTATGTTTATATTCAGCCATCCTTGAAGTTTCTCGATCAATGTTAAAAGATGACGACGGCAACGATGCCCCTGTCAAAGCTCTTACCAGTGCGGAATACGGTTTAGCTGGAAGTTGGAGTGGTTTTGCGACTAGAGCTATTTGTCAGCCGTTAGACGTTCTGAAAGTTAGATTTCAGGTATGTATTTCGTAGGTTTCGTGAAAAAAGTTTGTCACAGTTGACAGTTGCACAGAGATGCACGGGAACGCTTGCTTTGCGAAGGCGTATATAATATTACACGGGTTAAATGCAGTTGGGGGGAATAGTGGACCTTTTTTTAGTTTTGAGAACACCTTGGGGAAAACATTTTTGCTTCAAGAACCTCTATTTCATTTTTTGGATTTTCTGACATATGACCCCCCGAAATCTGAAGTCTGAACCCTCACTGAGATACTTGTTCGCAATTTTTTTCGGAAACCCGTGTTTTCTCCGTTCTAAACGCGTTTAAATGGAGTCGGAATAATGTTTACAATTTTTTGGAATCAAAACAATTGACAAAACAAGGCACGTTGACCAAGTTCCCGCCGAAAAATTGGCCAAATTCACCCGAAACGTCCAATTTTTGACGAAATTAAAACTACATTTTGTGGTGACTAGTATATAATCAACCAACTCGTACTCTCGTACACAACTAGTCAAATCACAAGTCATCAGTGACTACATTTCCCTCTTGACTAAATGTTTGTGTCCAGGGAAATAAAAAAGCAACTATATATATATATATATATATATATATATATATATTATATATATATATATATATATATATATATATATATATTTTTTTTAAATAAGCTCTTCTTTCATACGTTTCAGTATACGGATTGTAAGCAGTGAAGGTCGTCGTTGTCGTTGAGAACGACGTCCTGCGGGGCTTTCCAGGAACTGGCTGAACAGTTTTGTTGTTGAACAGTTTGACGGCCTGGTTCATTATAATCCATCGGTACATCTGGAAATCCCGACGACTTTTGTAGTGGTATGGCCTTTGCGAGTTTCCTAGAATTCCAAGTGCTGCCATCATCTAGTTGAAACGTTTCTGGACCCTTAATGGCAATTACTTTGCGAGGTTTGGAGAAAACGGGAGTGCCTTTTGGCGAGTGAACCAGCTTGCATCTGACGTAATCTCCAACAGAAATTGAACTTTGTGTCTGATCAAGCTTTTTCTTAACTTTCGGTTGGTCCACTGATTTCCCCCTTGAACTTTCTGGGACAGCCATATTTAGATTTGTCCGAACGGGATACTTTAAAAGCATTTCCGCTGGTGTTTTTCCTGTCGTGGCAGATGGAGTTTGTCGTATGTTTGCGAATATTGCTGTAATTGCACTTTGCCATTCCCGTCCTTCTAAGGCCAAAGCCTGAAGTCAGTGAAGTCGCTCTTTCAGCACTCTATTGACTCTTTCTACTGCTCCATTGCACTGTGGATTGTGAACAGCAGTGCGTTTATGGACGATGTGAAAAGTTTTTAAATACTGTTCAAATTCATTGCTGCAGAGCAGAACTGAGGACCATTGTCTGTTAACAGTTCCTCTGGGAAACCAAATCTCCAAATCTAGCCGGAAGGCTTGCTGCCCCGACCGCACAACTCTATAGCCAAAAAATAATTTTATAGTGCCTAGGATTTTTCAGATGTTTTGACATGCGGTAAAAGGTTCGGGATCAAGATTCAATTAAACTGTACCCTCAGTTCACGCTTAGTCAAGTTGCAGAAGCCAACAAATATTTTAATTACAAATTAACTACGAAGTTAGCACTATTTGGTAAATGATGGTCAGTGTATATTTTACTATTTGACATATATATGCTTGAAAGGTGCCGGATAAGTCAGGCACCCATTCTAGCTCAAACTTTAATCAGAAACTTTTGCTTGATAAAAATAGACGGTGTATAATACAAAGTTTAAACTTGAAGTTAGCTAAACTTTGCCAGTGCACGAACATTCCTTTCTGCAGCAAACTGCTTACCTTTTGATGCTTCGCATTCTATTTGGAAATTTGAAAAAATCTTAGTGATCTTGCAAAATTTTTAAAATTTCAAGTGTTATCTGGAATATATACCGAGGCCACCATATGGCAGGTCTCTGTTTTTCTACCGAGACTGAGACCGAGACCAGCCTAGTCTCGATTTTTTTACGAGACCGAGACCGAGACTGCCAACCCTGGAGTAGAGTCTTCCCGTCTTATCAACTACATGTGTCACCCACCACTTGGTTCTGAACAGTGAGTTGAGGTGTTGTATATATGTACTAGACTAAGTTTTAGTATAATTAGCATGTTTGGTCTGTGCTATACCTTTCCAAGTAAGTGCTACTTATCGGCTTGTTGTGCACTTTTGCCTTGTAAATACACAGGCAAACACACTGAACCAAAAGTGCACATTCAAGTTTAATTGCTCTTCTCTGAAGTCTGAGCATACATGTAGTTGGGGGGGGAGGCCTTCCCCCAAAATTCGGTCCCGAGGAGGCATGGGGGTCCCGCCAGGGGGAAAAGAGGGGGGGAGGGTCCCGGTGGGAGTAAAATTTTGGGCAAAATTTGAAAAAATCGGCATTTTTTCGTGAAATTTGAGCGATTTTTACAACAAATTTTGCCAAAAATTGTCAAAATCGGTGTTTTTTGGTCACAAAAAGTAACATTGCGTCATTTTTGGGAGGGAGGGGGTCAAAAATGGGTTGACGCATGGGAGGGGGGTTCCACCAGGACCAGAGGGGGGAGGGGTATCCAAAATTTTGCTGCTGTTACATGTATGTCTCTGTGAGGTATATATAGCCTTGAGAGAGTATATAAAACATAATATGAAAATTAGCAACACTACAGAATTACCTGGTTAGATTCTTCAGCGATTTCCTGAGCCACTTTGCAAGAAGCTAAATGAGTTTTATCCGCATGATGATCTGTCACGCTCTCACAGCGAATTTTGTCTTCCGTGTATAAAGGGTAAACTCTATATATATATATAATAATTGGAATTTACAGTTAACTACGTCAAGCTACCAATTGGCATAAAAAAGTTGACCAGCCATGAGCCAACCATTTATACTAAAGGATAAAATATAATAATAATCACACAGACAAACTTGAAAGATAGTATGGATAAGAAACCTAATCACAAACATACATTATTGGAAGGATCTGGGTTTAATGATAAACTAAACAAAAAGTTTTTTCGCAAAAAAAGTCTCACTGTTTGGGTGAAATTTAGGTGAAATAGAGACTTCAAAAAGAAATCCTTGTCATAAATAATAACCAAAGAATGGGTCATAGGAAAATTTTTCACAGATTTCAAAAACCGAGCCCGGGTTCAAACCGAGACTTTTCGACTACCGAGAGCGAGACCGAGACTGGGCTAGTCTCGGGTTTTGACCAGGACCGAGACCGAGACTTCCATAATTCCATCCCTACTCACGAAGCAAAAACGACCGGAAATGTTGCTCTGAAACCTCCCCAGAATTCGCTAGCTGCCCAGTGCCCACGTATATAGATTGATAGATTTTTTTTATTTACTGGTGATTGGTGACGATCATAAATGTCTGAGACTCTAGTGATAAGTAACTAAATACTAAATAGTATACAAAGTAAAGTAGTAGGGTTTTTTTTTAGTCAAAAATGGCGTCATTTGCAGAAATGAAACTTAAAAATGACGTTCAGAAAATAAAAATGACGAAGCTTTGATGAAAGGTTTTGAGCAAATATTGACGCTGATTTGACCAAATTCGGCCTAAAAATTGAAAAAATCTCCTATTTTTTCTGGGGGCTGCCGCCCCCAGACCCCTGCAACTTGGTGGCTTACTCGTCTTCGTTATTAACTTTCATCAAAGCCTCTGCGTGTGTACACGCGTACATTTATATACCTATCTAGTGCACTATCTGATGTGACGTTCTGCTTCTGACGGGATTTGCATTTATATAATTAATTTCTCGGCTCGAAAAAATTTCTGATACGTCTTCATTTGACCAAGTTTGGCCTAAAAAGTGAAAAATTCTCCATTTTTGTTTTTGAGGGTTGTCGCTTTTAGACCCCTGCATATTGTGGCTTAATGTTTTGGGTATTATGAGCTCAAAAATGTTAGCTCTGATGTTTTCGGTCGGCCAAAAATAGTATGATGTTCGCACAATCTGCTAGTTTGTTATCGGCAAATTATTATGTTAAATTCTGCCTTTTTTGCTGGGCCAAAACGTTAGCATTGGCGAAAATTTTTGAGAGTCTGCTAAAACTTTTTTGGTCGTTTTAGCCAATTTGCTAAATGGTATTCGGTAGATAAAAGATAAATACCGATAAGAAATAAATAAGGAAGAAAATCTTTTTATAACTCCAATTCACCAAATTATGTCCAAAATTAAACAAATTTCCTATGCTACCTTTCCTACGTTTCCCTTTATTGTTACAAAAAATCTAAAGGTCATGCCCTCTCCGAATTCTTTCTACTTTATTTGACCGAAATCTTCGGCACATAGACGTACAACGGGGTCTGAGGGGCAAGCTCCCCCTAGACTTGGGATTCCGGGACAAGCAAACCCTCCTCATAGTTAAAAAAGGTGCCAGGAAACTCAAAATTTGCCCCTGATTGCTTTAAAAATGATCAAAAAGCGAAAAATGTATATACAAATTTTGAAAAAAATTCCCATTTTTAGGCCGTTATGAGTTCAAGTCCCCAACCCCAATATGTCGGACAAGACCCTCTAAAATTTGAAAAATCCGGGACAAGCCCCCCACCATCCCATCGGTCTACTTAATTTTGACCCCCCTGTCCAAAAAATCGTAATTTAGTTTAGTAATTTACATGTTTTCTTGGCCAAAAAACACAGATTCGAACAAATTTTGGACAAAATTAGGTAAAAAAACCGCTTAATTTTCATAAAAATGTAAGGTAATGTAACTAGCAATATTGCTGCAGCGCAACGGTGCTGTAAAGCCATAATTTAATTTTGACGAACGAAAAATAAAAATGACGACAGGAATTTAAAAATGACGCCAGAATGATGAAATCCGATTTTGAAAAAAAAACCCTGATATATATATATATATTATATATATATATATATTATTATAAATATATATAACATATATATATTTTTTTTATATATATATATTTTATATTTATATATATATATATATATTTACATTTTTTTGGCAATTTTAGTCAATTTCGCTTTTTTTTTTTTTTTTTTTTCCTTGACTCCTCCTTACTTTTATATATATATATCAGGGTTTTTTTTTCAAAATCGGATTTCATCATTCTGGCGTCATTTTTAAATTCCTGTCGTCATTTTTATTTTTCGTTCGTCAAAATTAAATTATGGCTTTACAGCACCGTTGCGCTGCAGCAATATTGCTAGTTACATTACCTTACATTTTTATGAAAATTAAGCGGTTTTTTTACCTAATTTTGTCCAAAATTTGTTCGAATCTGTGTTTTTTGGCCAAGAAAACATGTAAATTACTAAACTAAATTACGATTTTTTGGACAGGGGGGTCAAAATTAAGTAGACCGATGGGATGGTGGGGGGCTTGTCCCGGATTTTTCAAATTTTAGAGGGTCTTATCCGACATATTGGTTGGGGACTTGAACTCATAACGGCCTAAAAATGGGAATTTTTTTCAAAATTTGTATATACATTTTTAGCTTTTTGATCATTTTTAAAGCAATCAGGGGCAAATTTTGAGTTTTCTGGCACCTTTTTTAACTATGAGGAGGGTTTGCTTGTCCCGGAATCCCAAGTCTAGGGGGAGCTTGCCCCCCAGACCCCGTTGTACGTCTATGTGCCGAAGATTTCGGTCAAATAAAGTACAAAGAATTCGGAGAGGGCATGACCTTTAGATTTTTTGTAACAATAAAGGGAAAGGTAGGAAAGGTAGCATAGGAAATTTTTTTAATTTTGGACATAATTTGGTGAATTGGAGTTATAAAAATTTTTTCTTCCTATTTATTTCTTATCGGTATTTATCTTTTATCTACCGAATACCATTTAGCAAATTGGCTAAAACGACCAAAAAAGTTTTAGCAGACTCTCAAAAATGTTCGCCAATGCTAACGTTTTGGGCTTATGGCCCAGCAAAAACCGCAGAATTTAACACAATAATTTGCCGATAACAAACTAGCATATTGTGCGAACATCATACTATTTTTGGCCGACCGAAAACATCAGAGCTAACATTTTTGAGCTGATAATACCCAAAACATTAAGCCACAATATGCAGGGGTCTAAAAGCGACAACCCTCAAAAACAAAAATGGAGAATTTTTCACTTTTTAGGCCAAACTTGGTCAAATGAAGACGTATCAGAAATTTTTTCGAGCCGAGAAATTAATTATATAAATGCAAATCCCGTCAGAAGCAGAACGTCACATCAGATAGTGCACTAGATAGGTATATAAATGTACGCGTGTACACACGCAGAGGCTTTGATGAAAGTTAATAACGAAGACGAGTAAGCCACCAAGTTGCAGGGGTCTGGGGGCGGCAGCCCCCAGAAAAAATAGGAGATTTTTTCAATTTTTAGGCCGAATTTGGTAAATCAGCGTCAATATTTGCTCAAAACCTTTCATCAAAGCTTCGTCATTTTTATTTTCTGAACGTCATTTTTAAGTTTCATTTCTGCAAATGACGCCATTTTGAATAAAAAAAAACCCTTTGAAAAAATATATATATATATATATATATATATATATATAAAACTATTAATATAGACATACCAAACAACATACACCATCATACATACTCTCTAGTACTACACCTTAATTAGATATATAGTTCTATGTAATATGTATATATATATAATATATATATAATATATTTCACTAAAGTGTTACTAATAGCATCAAACAAAGTATATACTGCGTGTCACTGCAGCGGCACACATATGAGGGAACAGGGGGAGGGGGGGGGGGGGGGCGAGGGCGAACGGAAGGAGCGGGAACGAGCACCAGGAGGAAACAAAAAACCAAAAAAACCAATATCGAAAAATATCAAAAAAGAAGGGAAAAGAGAAGGAAAAAGAACGCACTAAGAGAACTAGAGCAACAAGAGAAAAAAAAAAACCAAAAAAAGACAAAAAAAAAGAATATAAGGGGCGTTAGGGGGTTTAGGGGGGCGTGAGGTTGTATTGTGGTAGTAGCAAAGAAGAGGAGAAAACACTAGAAGCACCAGAAACAAGAACCCCGAAAAACAGACACAAAAAAATATAAAAAAAAAAGAATAAAAAAATAAATTTCAGATACTTTTTACATGAGTTTCAGAGAGAACTCACATCTTTTTCACATCTGTAAACATATAGCATGTTAATTTTGTCCGAAATTCGTCCAAAAAGTAACCTGAAATTGAAATCTGAATCTGAAAACCACTAACGATTTTTCAGATAAAATTATGTCTCTGAATTCTGGTTGCAATTATCTGAATTTCCCCTGATCCCTGAACTTTTCTGAAAACCTGAAATTCACCTGAAACTCCTCTGAAAGTCTTTAAAATGTCTCTGGAAATCTGTAAACGAAAACATTTTACAGAAAATTCAGATTCACACACTACGCTTTTCCGTGTTCCAATGAAGACTTCTGAAAATAGTGACGCACACAATGAGAAATAATGAAAAAAAACCACGGGGGTTAACTACCTATACTACTTTAATTTATATACTATTTAGTATTTAGTTACTTATCACTAGAGTCTCAGACATTTATGATTGTCACCAGTAAATAAAAAAAATCTATCTATCTATATACGTGGGCACTGGGCAGCTAGCGAATTCTGGGGAGGTTTCAGAGCAACATTTCCGGTCGTTTTTGCTTCGTGAGTAGGGATGGAATTATGGAAGTCTCGGTCTCGGTCCTGGTCAAAACCCGAGACTAGCCCAGTCTCGGTCTCGCTCTCGGTAGTCGAAAAGTCTCGGTTTGAACCCGGGCTCGGTTTTTGAAATCTGTGAAAAATATTTCTATGACCCATTCTTTGGTTATTATTTATGACAAGGATTTCTTTTTGAAGTCTCTATTTCACCTAAATTTCACCCAAACAGTGAGACTTTTTTTGCGAAAAAACTTTTTGTTTAGTTTATCATTAAACCCAGATCCTTCCAATAATGTATGTTTGTGATTAGGTTTCTTATCCATACTATCTTTCAAGTTTGTCTGTGTGATTATTATTATATTTTATCCTTTAGTATTAATGGTTGGCTCATGGCTGGTCAACTTTTTTATGCCAATTGGTAGCTTGACGTAGTTAACTGTAAATTCCAATTATTATATATATAGAGTTTACCCTTTATACACGGAAGACAAAATTCGCTGTGAGAGCGTGACAGATCATCATGCGGATAAAACTCATTTAGCTTTTTTAGACACTTACTCTTTCGCAAAAGAGTAGCTTGCAAAGTGGCTCAGGAAATCGCTGAAGAATCTAACCAGGTAATTCTGTAGTGTTGCTAATTTTCATATTATGTTTTATATACTCTCTCAAGGCTATATATACCTCACAGAGACATACATGTAACAGCACCAAAATTTTGGGTACCCCTCCCCCCTCTGGTCCTGGTGGAACCCCCCTCCCATGCGTCAACTCATTTTTGACCCCCTCCCTCCCAAAAATGACGCAATGTTACCTTTTGTGACCAAAAAACACCGATTTTGACAATTTTTGGCAAAATTTGTTGTAAAAATCGCTCAAATTTCACGAAAAAATGCCGATTTTTTCAAATTTTGCCCAAAATTTTACTCCCACCGGGACCCTCCCCCCCTCTTTTCCCCCTGGCGGGACCCCCATGCCTCCTCGGGACCGAATTTTGGGGGAAGGCCTCCCCCCCCCAACTACATGTATGCTCAGACTTCAGAGAAGAGCAATTAAACTTGAATGTGCACTTTTGGTTCAGTGTGTTTGCCTGTGTATTTACAAGGCAAAAGTGCATAACAAGCCGATAAGTACCACTTACTTGGAAAGGTCTAGCACAGACCAAACATGCTAATTAGACTAAAACTTAGTCTAGTACATATATACAACACCTCAACTCACTTTTCAGAACCAAGTGGTGGGTGACACATGTAGTTGATAAGACGGGAAGACTCTACTCCAGGGTTGGCAGTCTCGGTCTCGGTCTCGTAAAAAAATCGAGACTAGGCTGGTCTCGGTCTCAGTCTCGGTAGAAAAACAGAGACCTGCCATATGGTGGCCTCGGTATATATTCCAGATAACACTTGAAATTTTAAAAATTTTGCAAGATCACTAAGATTTTTTCAAATTTCCAAATAGAATGCGAAGCATCAAAAGGTAAGCAGTTTGCTGCAGAAAGGAATGTCAGTGCACTGGCAAAGTTTAGCTAACTTCAAGTTTAAACTTTGTATCATACACCGTCTATTTTTATCAAGCAAAAGTTTCTGATTAAAGTTTGAGCTAGAATGGGTGCCTGACTTATCCGGCACCTTTCAAGCATATATATGTCAAATAGTAAAATATACACTGACCATCATTTACCAAATAGTGCTAACTTCGTAGTTAATTTGTAATTAAAATATTTGTTGGCTTCTGCAACTTGACTAAGCGTGAACTGAGGGTACAGTTTAATTGAATCTTGATCCCGAACCTTTTACCGCATGTCAAAACATCTGAAAAATCCTAGGCACTATAAAATTATTTTTTGGCTATAGAGTTGTGCGGTCGGGGCAGCAAGCCTTCCGGCTAGATTTGGAGATTTGGTTTCCCAGAGGAACTGTTAACAGACAATGGTCCTCAGTTCTGCAGCAATGAATTTGAACAGTATTTAAAAACTTTTCACATCGTCCATAAACGCACTGCTGTTCACAATCCACAGTGCAATGGAGCAGTAGAAAGAGTCAATAGAGTGCTGAAACAACGACTTCAGGCTTTGGCCTTAGAAGGACGGGAATGGCAAAGTGCAATTACAGCAATATTTGCAAACATACGACAAACTCCATCTGCAACGACAGGAAAAACACCAGCGGAAATGCTTCTAAAGCATCCCGTTCGGACAAATCTAAATATGGCTGTCCCAGAAAGTTCAAGGGGGAAATCAGTGGACCAACCGAAAGTTAAGAAAAAGCTTGATCAGACACAAAGTTCAATTTCTGCTGGAGATTACGTCAGATGCAAGCTGGTTCACTCGCCAAAAGGCACTCCCGTTTTCTCCAAACCTCGCAAAGTAATTGCCATTAAGGGTCCAGAAACGTTTCAACTAGATGATGGCAGCACTTGGAATTCTAGGAAACTCGCAAAGGCCATACCACTACGAAAGTCGTCGGGATTTCCAGATGTACCGATGGATTATACTGAACCAGGCCGTCAAACTGTTCAACAACAAGCCGCGCAAGCAGAAGGCGGTTTGCCAGTTCCTGGAAAGCCCCGCAGGACGTCGTTCTCAACGACAACGACGACCTTCACTGCTTACAATCCGTATACTGAAACGTATGAAAGAAGAGCTTATTTAAAAAAAAAAATATATATATATATATATATATATATATATAATTATATATATATATATATATATATATATATATATATATATATATATATATATATATATATATAGTTGCTTTTTTATTTCCCTGGACACAAACATTTAGTCAAGAGGGAAATGCAGTCACTGATGACTTGTGATTTGTACTGTTACTTTTAGTTGTGTACGAGAGTACGAGTTGGTTGATTATATACTAGTCACCACAAAATGTAGTTTTAATTTCGTCAAAAATTGGACGTTTCGGGTGAATTTGGCCAATTTTTCGGCGGGAACTTGGTCAACGTGCCTTGTTTTGTCAATTGTTTTGATTCCAAAAAATTGTAAACATTATTCCGACTCCATTTAAACGCGTTTAGAACGGAGAAAACACGGGTTTCCGAAAAAAATTGCGAACAAATCCCTCAGTGAGGGTTCAGATTTCGGGGGGTCATATGTCAGAAAATCCAAAAAATGAAATAGAGGTTCTTGAAGCAAAAATGTTTTCCCCAAGGTGTTCTCAAAACTAAAAAAAAGGTCCACTATTCCCCCCAACTGCATTTAACCCGTGTAATATTATATACGCCTTCGCAAAGCAAGCGTTCCCGTGCATCTCTGTGCAACTGTCAACTGTGACAAACTTTTTTCACGAAACCTACGAAATACATACCTGAAATCTAACTTTCAGAACGTCTAACGGCTGACAAATAGCTCTAGTCGCAAAACCACTCCAACTTCCAGCTAAACCGTATTCCGCACTGGTAAGAGCTTTGACAGGGGCATCGTTGCCGTCGTCATCTTTTAACATTGATCGAGAAAGTTCAAGGATGGCTGAATATAAACATAAAACAAGGGCGCATATACTCAGAGGGGGGAACAGGGGAATTTATTCCCTAAATTTTATTCCAATGAATTCTTTTCTTACACATAGGTGGCCATTTGGTATTCATTATCAGTGGCCAATTTAAGGGGGGGGGGGCTGGGTGTGTTGAAGCCCCCCTCCGCCTTTGCGATCTGAGCGCCCCATTTCAGAGGGTCTCAGCCCCCCTTTCAGTTGGTGGCTCGCGTTGCTCGGCACCCCACCAACCCCCGGTCGCAGCTCCGGGTGCAGCCACCCCTTTGCGAACTTCTGGATACTCCACTGTTCATTATCCCACCCGAAAAAAAATTTGGATACCTTTCCAATTGACCAAATCTGGCCCAAAAATAAAAATCACCAATTTATTCCTGGCAACTTGACTCCTGCAAGTTTGTGGCTTGCTATTTCTTGTTGTTAAATTCCATCGAAGCCTATGCATGTGTACACGAGTACATCATGCTGCATTTGTTCGTGTACTCAGTACTCACACGAGTACATTATGATGCATTTACTTGTGCAATACTACACTACACTTGTATATATATGTGATGTGACGTTCCCCCTTTTTGTTCTAATTTCACTGTCACATGCGTCGGAAAATGTTTCTCATACGTCTGCGGCTGACCATTATTCGGCCTTTTATTCGATTATTAGGTTATTATATTACTTACTAAATTTTACTAGTTTATTATTCGATTTTCCAGGGGGCTACACCGCCCACCCACATACACCTGCAATTTGGTGGCTTAAGTGTTACATTGCTTTTTGCATTTTAACACATTGCAAAATATGTGTCAAAAAATATATGACATACAAAAATATTAATAAAAAGTCGTTCCACCTACTCCCAAATGTTTTTCTGGGTACGCCAATGCCACTGAAAACGGGGTCCAAAATTTCGGGGTCTCTTTGCCGTTTGGAAAAAAATATAGGATCAAGTGCAGTTGGGGGGGGGGAAATAGTGGACCTATTTTTCGGAGTAGAGCACCTTGAGGGAAGCATTTTTTGTAATAGAACCCCTATCCACAAATTTGGATTTTCTGAGCTATGACCCCTTGAAAATTGCATTTTCAGTGTTTTTGGAAGTGAGCGTAGGCCAAAGTTCGAAGCCAAAAATGGCTATAATCTTTGTTTTTGGATAGTTTTGAGTGCGTTATGATGTTTTAAGGCATCGTCTAGGCTTAGTTGGCAGGATTCTCTAGGCTAAGCTGGCAGGATTTTTTCTGAAAATTTCGATTTTTTATTGCCTAAGCCTGAGCCTAAGCCTAAGCCTGAACCTAAGCCTAAGCCTAAGCCTGATACTAAGCCTAAGCCTAAGCCCCATACTAAGCCTAAGCCCTAAGCCTAAGCCTAAGCCCAAGCCTAAATTAAGGCCAAGTTTGAATTTGGTCAAAAATTGGACGTTTCTGGCGAATTTGGCCAATTTTTCGGCAGGAACGCGGTCAAAGAGCCTTTGTTTTGATTCTAAAAAATTGTAACCAATAATCTGACACCATTTAGACACGATTAGAATGGAAAAAACAAGAGCTTCGAAAAAAAATTGCGAAAACGTCACTCACTGAGGGTTCAGATTTCGGGGGGTGGTATCTCAGAAAATCCAAAAAATGAAATAGGGGTTTTTGAAGCAAAAATGCTTCCCCCAAGGTGCTCTACTCAAAAAAATAGGTCCACTATTTCCACCCCCCCCCCCAACTGCATTTAACCCAAAATATATATATAGTCAGATGGGGTAAAAAATACAAAATATGAGTACAAGGTTGTTCGCTTTCCTGGATTAAGTTTCTCGGCAGTGGCGTATTTAGCGGGGGGGGGGGGCTGGGTGGGCTGCAGCCCCCCCCCCCCCCCCCCCTTAACGGTTTGAGCACCCCCCCCCTTAGAGTGTCGCACCCCCCCTTTCCGAAAATTCAAAAGCTGGCAAAAGTGTTTCTGATACCTCCACAATTGACAAATTCTACCTTCAAAATTTAAAAAATCTCTAAATTTTTTCCGTTCTGTTGATGATTTTTCGGCTTAGATACCTTTTTTTGTGCATGCCTATATACATATGTGCCAGGTCTATTATCATATTCTGTGTTAACTGATTGATGTTTTAAAAGTTTGTATAGTCAGATAGGGTAAAAATACAAAATTAAATACAAAGTACAATGTTTTTTGCTTTGCTGCACCCTGCATACATGTTTATATTTTTTTTTGCATACATGATATTTTTTGCGATTTTTTCCTTTTTTGTTAATTTTAATTTTTGAAGCATAATATTACACCAATCTGCAGTGGCGTTGGCGTAGCCACAAAAAATTTCGGGGGGGGGGGACAGGAAACCCAATGCGGCGAAAAGTTGATGATATTTTGTTGAAATATTGTCGAAAAAATTTCCTTTTGTATTTCATTCATTTTTCAACAAAAATTCAACAAATTTTCATTTTTCAACAATTTTTTTGCAACATTTCTGTTATAGTTCGATGAAAATCTGATTAAAATTCAACGTAATTTCTCTAATTTTTCAACAAAATTTCGTCACATTTTCAACAAAATTTTCAGTAAAATTTCAACAAAGTTTCATTCATTTTTCAACAAAATTTCAACAAATTTTCAACATTTTTTGAAAAAATTCTGTTATTTTTTCATGAAATTTCTACTAAAATTCAACGTAATTTCAATTATTTTATCAACAAACTTTTGTCACAATTTCAACAAAATTTCATTCATTTTTCAACCAAATTTCGTCACAATTTCAACAAAGTCTTGTAAAATTTCAACATAAGTTCATTCATTTTTCAACAAACTTTCATCACAATTTCAACAAAATTTTCAGTAAAATTTCAACAAAATTTCATTCATTTCTCAACTAAATTTCGTCACAAGTTTAACAAAATTTTTGGTAAAATTTCGTTAATTTTTTACTAAAATTTCACTCGAAATTTCAACAATATTTTAACAGTTTTTCCATTTTACCAACAAAAAGTGTCATAACTGAACAATGTTTCATCTTTACTTTGTTTTTTCAAAAAAATTCAATGAAGTATCAGGTTAGATGCAGTTGGGGGGGAATAGTGGACCTTTTTCTTTTAGTAGAGCACCGTGGGGGAAGCATTTTTTGGTCGTATAACACGAGGCCGAATCGTCGCCAGGCCGAAAATGTTGCACAAGGCCGAATCGTCGCCAGGCCGAATCGCCTTGATTATTTTATGGCAACATTTAGGCTTAGCTATCAGAAATTTTCCTAAAACTTTCTATTTTCTGACCTAGGCTAAGCCTAAGCCTGAACCTAAGCCTAAGCCCATGCCTAAATTAAGCATACGTTTAAAAATGGGAATCGGCCTGGCGACGATTCGGCCTCGTGTAGACACGCCGCATTTTTGCATGAAGAACACCTATTTCGTTTTTTGGATTTCCTAAAATACGACCCTCCGAAATTTGAACCCTCAGTGAGGGACTAAGGGACGTTTTCGCAATTATTTTCGGAAACTCGTGCTTTTTCCGTTCTAAACATTCTAAACAAGGGGGTAATTGCGTTTTTAGATGTTTTTTGGAAAGCCATAGCTCAGCGTTTACAAATTCAAATCGCAAGCGGTTTTTTGCATTAAAGGCCGATTCACACGCTGCGATTTTACTGCGATTTTGCCGCAGCGTTTTTGTCGCTGCGGCAAAACGCAGCTTGCCGCACGCAAAACGCAATGTCTGAACAGACGCAGCGTTTTTAGTGCGAAATGCCTGCGTCTTGATTTTGCTCAGGCTCAGGCTTAGGTACTGAAAAATAAAAATTTTCAAGAAACATCCTGCCAGCTTAGCCTAGAGAATCTTGCCAGCTTAGCCGAGACAAAATTTTGGGGTTAGAGATCAGATTGGGGGCATGGCTGACGATGGGGCTTTCTTATTTTTATTAAAAGATGGGGTAGGAAGCGAATTAGAATCGAAAATAATTCCCCCCTCTTCGGTCTGACCCATCATTACGCACTCATCCCAAAACAAATATTATAGCCATATTTGGCTTCAGACTTTGGCCTAAGTTGAAGTTCACTTCCAAAAACACTGAAAACACGATTTTCAAATTTCAAGGGGTCATAGCTTGATAGCTCAGAAAGTCCAAATTTGTGCATAGGGGTTCTATTTTAAAAAATGCTTCGCTCAAGGTGGTCTTCTCCAAAAATCGGTGATGAAAATTTGTTGAAAAAATGATGATAAATTGATGAAATTTAACAGAAAAAATGTAAACTTACTGTTGATAGCTGAATGTAATATTTATGAAAATGTGTTGAAAAAAGATGATAAATTGACGAAATTTAACTGAAAAATTTAAACTTACAATTGATAGCAGAACGTTAAATTGATGAAAATTTGTTGAAAAATTAATGATAAATTGATGAAATTTTACAGAAAAAATGTAAACTTACTGTTGATAGCAGAACGTTAAATTGATGAAAATTTGTTAAAAAAGTGATGATAAAAATATTGAAAATTTGTTGAACGTTGCACTCAGATTTCGTTTTTTTGCTGAAAATTAGTTGAAAAGTCTTGGATATGTTATTGAAATCTTGTTGAAATAGGTTCAGATTTGTGTAGAAATTTTGTTGATATTTTGTTGAAAAAATTTCGATATTTTACTGAAATGCAGCAGATCTTTTGTTGAATTCTGAGTGATAATATGCATAAATTACAGTGAAATATTGCTAAATTTTCCATGTTATTTTGAGGATAATTTCCGTTATTTTTTCATTGAATGGGGCTTCCTGTGGGGGGAATGACTTTTCTCTTTTTAAAACTTGTTAAAAATGCATTTAATTGCTATTTTAACGCTAAAAACGACACATATTAGCAATTTTCGGCCAATTATAGTTTCTGTATAATAAAATTTGCCACAGTCGACCGTTTGGAACTTTGAATGGTGATCTGCTAACGGGGGGGGGGAATTAATTTTGCCCATAAATTGCTTCCTACCACATCATTTAATAAAAATATAGAACCCCCATCCATACATGTACGTTTAATTTGTGTTTATCGCCCACCCAATCTTTCAGTTGCTAAAACAAAGCTTTTAATCAAGGCTCTGTATGATTTAACTAAATGTAAAAAGTCTTTCGTAATCTGTGGAGACTTTAATTTTCCTGAAATAAATTGGAATCCCCCGGCAGCCGGCAGTAACCTTGCCGACGACTTACTTTTTTTTATTCAAGTGAATGGTTATGTTCAAAAGGTGCAAACTAGCACACATACCGCCGGTAATATTCTAGACCTTTTGATTTGTCCAGATGAATTTTATGTCTCAAATGTTAGATGCGATGTGCCTTTGCTATCAGATCATTTCTGCTTGTTCTTCTTTTTGAATATACATTCACCAAAAAGATATAGCACAAAAAATTATGATTATTCGAAATGTTCTGATATGCTATCATTTTTGAAACATCTTAACTGGAATGTATTATTTGAAGGTTGTCAATGCGCTGAAAATTATTGGCAAAAATTGTGTCATTGCTTACAGTATGGTGTTCGCCATTGTTTTCCATTAAGACATAATTTTAATTCAAAAAGTCTCTTCCCACTTAGTTCAGATACAGTTATTGCTCTCAAAAAAAAAAGAGATGCTATAGACAATTTATTCTTTATAGAACAACTTTTTGGAAAAGCCTTTTGTCGTACTGGACTAAAAAATGTCGTGTGCTTGTGAATCATGATCGCGCCAGATATGAAAACTCAATAGCTAATACAAATTCCCTTAATCTTTTTCATTCTTATGTCAAGAAAGTTTTGAAAAGAGAAACAGCTATTCCTCAACTTACGGATGAAACTGGCCTGGTTTATGATGAGTCACTAAGCAAAGCTAACTGCCTCAATACTTATTTTTGTTCTGTTTTTACTGTTGATAATGGTATAGTCCCCACTTTTTCGCGTACAGTTCGAACACAATTCAGTTCTATGAGCTTCAGTCATAATGCAGTACAAACTGCTCTAAAAAAATTAACTTACAGCTATTCTGCTGGTCCTGATGCATTGCCTTCAATACTCATTAAAAACGTATCAACTGAATTGGTTTCACCTCTTAGCACGCTGTTCAATGTAATTTTTGAAACAGAAACGTTCCCTGATATATGGTGTCATGCTGATGTAGTGCCAATTTTCAAAGGATCAGGCTCTCCACATGACCCTAGAAATTATAGACCTATTTCTCTCACATGTACCTGTTGTAAAGTTATGGAGCATTGTGTAAAAGCCGAATTATTGCTATATTTCACTGAAAATAATCTCCTAGCCCCTGAACAGCATGGTTTTTTACCGCAACATTCTACTTTAACAGAACTAATGGAGTGTCTAAATGACTGGATTAACTTTCAAGAAAATGGTAACTCTGTCGATGTGATATATATTGACTTGTGTAAAGCCTTTGATTCTGTAGTCCATAAGAAACTGTTGCAAAAGCTCCTAGAATATGGTGTTTCAGGTAAAGTACTTAGTTTTATCAGAAATTTTCTTAGTAACAGATGGCAGAGGGTGAAAGTTGACGATACTTTTTCGGAATGGAAACAGGTAAAAAGTGGCGTGCCACAAGGATCTGTTCTTGGACCACTGCTTTTTTTAATATATATAAATGATATGCCGGATGTTCTACATAGTAGTAAGTTAAAACTTTATGCTGATGATGCTAAACTATATGCAAGTGATGCTAAACATAAGGTTGGTAACATTTTACAGTTACAACAAGACCTGATTAGTTTGCAAAACTGGTGTTATGACTGGCAGTTAACTGTAAATACTTCTAAAACGTTTCTATTGAAATTGGGATCGAACCGTGATAATCAGTCATATAACTTTTGCGGAAAAGACATTGAACTTGCTCTAACCGTTCGAGATCTAGGTGTACATGTTTATCACAATCTTTCGTTCTCTGCTCATTGTGCTCAAATTTCAGCCAAGGCATCATCAAAGGTGGGTCTGATTTACCGCGCTTTTAGTAGCCGTGACTTAAATTTTATGAAATGCATGTTTACTACGCATGTTAGGTCTATACTTGAATATAACTCAGAAGTCTGGGCGCCATATCTCCTTCAGGATATTGACAAAATAGAAAATGTGCAGCGTAAGTATACTAAACGCATTAAAGGATTGTGGAATGTGTCTTACAGAGAACGTTTGTTGCGATGTAACTTGGAACCATTGGAACTTCGACGTTTAATAAAAGATCTAATTCTCACATTCCGAATTGTACACGGTAAGATAGCGTTATCTTTTGATGATTTTTTCCAGTTTGCTCCCCATGTTGGTACGCGCGGACATTCAGGTAAGCTATACCCAAAAGTGACCAGATCTACACGTGTCCTCAACTCGTTCTCTTACCGAGTAGTCAACATCTGGAATAGTTTACCACAGGACATAATCGCATCGCCAACAGTTACAATTTTTCGTCGTAAGCTAAATAATTCTTCTGAGCATTTATGTACCTTCTTGCGAGGACGGGCATTTAAGAGTCATTAGACTCAAGCCCGTGGGTAACTCCTGTCAAAGTCTAAATTCATTCTAAATTATATATATATATATATATATGTATATATATATATATATATATATATACAATGTTATATACTTGTTTTGTGTTGATGTATATGTTGTGTGGTAGTCTCATGCGAACGGTATTAGGTCGCGACTTATTGCATACCTGTTTTGATTGTAAGCTCCGAACCCGTTTCAGAAGCATGAGCTGCCAATCGATTGTTTTCTGAATACATTGGCAGTTAATAATAAAAGTATAAAAAAAGTATAAAAGTATGTACACGGCGTCTCGGTCTGGGGGAACTTGTCCCAGAAATTTCGAAATATTAGGGGGGCTTGTCTCGACTTTTCTTGGGCTTAAACGGACAAAAACGCAAAAATTTCAAATTTTTGCCAAAATAAGTAAAATTTTGGGCAAAACTTGGCTACTTTTAGAAATTTTTTCGCTTTTCGCTCATTTTTGAAGCATTTTACGGCTATCCAGGGCAATTTTTGAGTTCTCGGGCACCTTTCTTTCAGCATCAAGGAGGGGGGCTTGTCCCGGTGGGTCAGATCTGAAAGGGGGCTTGTCCCGACATCTCAAATCTGGGGGGGAAGGCTTGCCCCCCCCCCAGACCCCCCCCCATGTACATCTGTGCCCCCATCGTCAGCCAAGCCCCCAATCTGATCTCTAGCCCCAAAAATAGCTGTCGCCCCTTTTAATAAATTAAAATCTAGAGTGAAATTATTGGTGTTAAAACCCTTAGGGGTGGAATAAGTCGGAAAAACGGCATTTTTTCGACTAATGATCATGAGTCCCCCTATATCCCCTAAGCCTAGGGGGGTAAAAATTAAACGCTTTTTCGAATATGCTAGGTTAGACGTTTGTAGGATGTAAGCTTCAGCTGGAAATCAAACTTTGTCCAAAAATTAAACTTTACATGAAATTTTTTGCGCAAAATTGGATTTAGTCAAAAATACTGAATCAAATAAAAACCTGCTGTTACCATTGAAAGAGCAACTTATAAGCTACTAACTAAGTGCTGAAAAAATTTTGTAAATCGATTCAGGCTTTGAAAAGTTACAGAACTTTTTCTGAAGCCACCTGGGCCCTGTTGCACCAAACACTGATAACTGATAAATTATCAGTTATCAGTTATTAGTTATCAGTTATCAATTATCAGTGTTGCACAAAATTTACTGATAATTATCATTTATCAGTTATCAGTTATCAGTAAAATTTCCGCCATTTATCAGTGAATTATCAGTGTTCGTTGCACAAAGCAAAACACTGATAACTGATAACTGATAATTTTAGCCAATTTTTTATCAGTGTTCGTTCACTGATAAATTTTATTTATTAGCATTTTCAAGCAACTACAGTTACTTTTGATGTATGTAAACAATGTTTTAATGAATTTTCTTGCAATTTTGCCGCTTTTTGCCTAATGTTTCATACTTTGGTACCATATTATGGATGAAAACTGATTCAGTGTTCCAGTGTGTTTCATACAGTGTGCCAGCCACACAGCATTGTCTTTGTATAAGTGATACAAAAATTGATTCAAATGTGAAAATATATGCTTCTAAATCGAAGCTGATAAAAAAGTGAATATAATGACGAAGAAAATTTTAGAAAAACAGTCGAATTAACGCTAATTTCTACGTTTTTTACGGTTTACTGATAATTTATCAGTTATCAGTTATCAGTGTTCTTGTGCAACACTGATACTGATAACTGATACTTGATAACTGATAACTGATAAATGTCGTGCAACGCTATACTGATAACTGATAACTGATACTTGATAACTGATACTTGATAACTGATAACTGATAAATTTTTGTGCAACGGGGCCCAGGACCAGGTTGATCGAAGCGTTACAGCACAAGTACGGTACAGTTCCGTAGAAATTCCGGGCTATAGCTGCGAATTTTTTTTAAATATAAAGCTACAGTAGTTAGGGTTTTTTAGTGTGGTAAAGTTATTTCTGATGCTTCTTAGCAGGTTTTTTCTTTAATTTAGACCTCAGGCTTAGGCTTAGTGCTTAGGCTCAGGCTTAGTAGGTGGGTCAGAAAAGGCTTAGTCTACTTGCTTAGTTGCTTGCATCAAATAAAGGGACACTTGCCTACTGTGGAATCATAAATAAAGCTGCACTTTTAAACCGAAATTGACTGTCAGTGCCAGATTGCTGCTGAGTATCAGTGACGTTTTCAAATCGTATTTATGGTTTTCACTTAAAATAGGTGGCGCTCCTGACATACGAGTTTTCAAAAAACCGGCAATTTGGGGGCAGTTTTAGATGTGCAATAGCAAGCTGGTGTAAAAGCATCCCCCAACACAAAACAAAATATGAAGTTGATTGATACAAATTAACATTCACTGTAGATCAAACGTGAGTGGAATTTCGGCTTGCGATTTCTTTTCACAGTCAAATAGCTCTTGCACAACCAATAGCTCATCTTGCTCGCAAAACCGTGATTGAGCGGTCGCAAAACGTCATGTTTGATGAATATGATTGATGTATTGAAAAACACTAAAGGCCGATTCACACGGTGCGTTTTTGCCGCTGCGATTTTGACGCAAAACGCAAGCCGCAGGCTGTCGCAAGCGAAACGCACCGTCTGAACAAGCTTTGCGGTCTTAGTGCGTCTCGCAGGTCAGTTTGCTGCGTCTTTACTGTTTCGAAAAAATGACAAATTGGTCCGCGAAATTTGGTTATGCCAACACGTCCGCAGCATCAAAACGCAATGAAATCGCAGGTCGAATAGCAGTCTGGCGTTTAAAACTCTGCGGCAAAATCAAGACGCAGGCATTCCGCACTAAAAACGCTGCGTCTGTTCAGACATTGCGTTTTGCTTGCGGCAAGCTGCGTTTTGCCGCAGCGGCAAAAACGCTGCGGCAAAATCGCAGTAAAATCGCAGCGTGTGAATCGGCCTTAAAATCACGATTTTCGAAAAACGTAAATTTAACTAAATTTCTTAAATACTATCGATTTGCTTGAAATCAAATTTTGCGACAGCTCGAAGACAACGAGGCGCATTTATTTGCCAAAATTCAACTTTCCTCGTTGAGCCAATTTTTTTAAAATCGCAAGCCGAAAAATTGCGTTTGTACTCACACGCACTTTGTTTCAGCATTATGCAGAAAATACCGCTTTATTTTACACAAAAATTGCACCACACTCAATAAAACACCGAAAATTTTTAAGTATGTTTGAGTAAAACACACCTGCCAGTGTTTTTCAGGCTATCAAAATCATTGCATACGTGTACATTGTAAATGCACTGGCTTGTGAAGCCATTTCCGTGAAAATTTATTTTTCTTGCTGAAAAAAGCTCAAAATTTTTCAAAAATTTTTTTATTTGATATGCACATCAAATTGAAGGAACTTTAACCTGAACAACATTTGTTCTTTCGATACGATGTATGGTTATTTTTTACGCATTTTCTAAATAATGGTCAAAACCCACATTTCCGGAGTGCCACTTTAAGGTGGCGCTCCTGAAATGTGACTTTTCAAAAAACGGCAGTTTGGGGCCAATTTTAGATACACAATGGCAAGCTGGTGTAAAAGTATGCCTAAATACAAAAAATGAAGTTGATTGATACAAATTAGCATTCACTATAGACCAAACGTGAGTGGAATTTCGGCTTACGATTTCTCTTCGCAAGTAAGTAGCTGTTGCACAATCAATAGCTCATTTTGCTCGCCTCAACGTGATCGAGCGGTCGCAAAAAGTCATTTTTGATGAATATGATTGATATATCGAAAAACACTAAAATCGCGATTTTTGAAAAACATAAATTTGGCTAAATTTTTTAGAGACTATTGATTTGCCAAAAATCAAATTTTGCGACCGCTCGAAGATGACAAGGTGCATTTATGTGCCAAATTTTAACATTTTTCGTTGAGCCAATTTTTTAAAATCGCAAGCCGAAAATTTGCGTTTGTATTCACACGCACTATATTTCTGTCTTATGCAGAAAGTATTGCGTTAGTTCACAAAAAAATTATACCACACTCAATAAAACACCAAAAATTTTTAATCACGTTTCAGTAAAACACTACTGCTAGTGTTTTTCAGCCTTTCAAATTCATTACATACGTGTAAATGCACTGGCTTGTGAAGGCATTTCCGTGAAAATCTATTTTTCTTGACAAAATTTGCTCAAAAATGTTCAAAATTTTTTTTATGTGATATGTACATCAAATTGAAGGAAATTCACTTCTGATCAACTTTTGTTCTTACGATGCATGTTTATTTTTGCGCGTTTTCAAAATAATGGCCAAAACCCACATTTCAGGAGTGCCACCTTAAGGTGGCGCTCAGGGGAACCGACTTTGGCGTTAAATTTTGTTTCAGCGCCATTTTTGGCCATAATGTTTTGAAGGAAAGTTGTTCAAAATAAAAATAGCTTTCATTTGATGTACATGTATTTGATGTATTGTGATAAAAAATTTTTTAAATATTTTGGACAATTTTGTAGCCATAGCTAAAAAATTTTTGTTTCCATGGTTACTCATGTCATTGAAATATGCGGTTTCTTAGCTTTAAATTCATGTATTAAACTTAAGAATACGTTGAAATTTTGCCGAGTTATTTAGCCGAGAAAATAGCAAATCCAAAATGAAAAACCTACAAAGCTGATAAATCTTCGAAAATGTCAAATTTTTGATTTAATTTCTTAAACAATTGAGTATGGCTTTTTGTAACTTTTTCAACGGAAATATGCAGTCCTAGGAGAGGTCTAATTTTTGAAAAAGTGAAATATGTGGGCAAACCTTACTTTTTTGAACTTGGGTCCCAGCTGCCGTTTGCGATTGAGTTGAATTTTGCACAATGAAAGAAAGAATATAAATGCAGACGTGAAAGTTTTTCTATTTTCAAATTTTGGCCCGCAGCACTTTTTGTAGTCGCTTAATCACGACTGATTTTTGAAAAATCGATTTTTTGCAAAATCAAAATGAAAATGAAAAATCGAAGATCAGTCACGTCTAGATTTTTAAGAGATCTTTCTATTGATACCAAGATCATCAAAATCGGTTGAAGTTTCGCTGAGCTAGGTCAAAAACAAAATTAGTGTGAATAGGAAATTCGACATGGTCATAAAATTTGACACATTCACATTAAATTGCTGAACTGTATTGTAAATAGTTTTTTTGATGTCTCTTTGATATACAATTAAAGTGGTATTGCTATTTATTGCATGAGCTGAGCGCCAAACATGAGTTTTGTTGCTGAGCGCTACCTTAAGGCATCGTCTCGGCTTAGCTGGCAGGATTCTCTAGGCTAAACTGGCAGGATTTTTCCTGAAAATTTAGATTTTTTAGTACCTAGGCCTGAGCCTAAGCCTAAGCTTGAACCTAAGCCTGATACTAAGCCTAAACCTAAGCCTCATACTAAGCCTAAACCCTAAGCCTACAGGACTGTGCAAAAAAAAGTTCCCTCTTCGTTGGCGTACGACGAGCTTCGTCGTTCACGAAAAGTTACAAACGTTGGCCGGAAAGTGACGAAGCAAAGTTTTTGTGTTTATTGCATGCGGAAGTCTATTAGAGTGCCCTGAAGCTAAAAATCATGTTTGACACAATTTTTCAACGTCAAATCGCTTCGTCGGCAAAGGGTGACGAACCTTCGCGAAAAGTGACGAACGTTGGCCAGAAAGTGACGAAGCAAAATTTTTGTGTTTACTGCGTGCGGAAGTCTATTAGAGTGCCCTGAAGCTAAAAATCATGCTTGACACAATTTGTCAACGTCAAATCGCTTCGTCGGCAAAAGGTGACGAACTTTCGCGGAAAGTGACGAACGTTGGCCGGAAAGTGACGAAGCAAAACTTTTGTGTTTATTGCATGCGGAAGTCTATAAGAGTGCCCTGAAGCTAAAAATCATGTTTGACACAATTTGTCAACGTCAAATCGCTTCGTCGGCAAAAGGTGACGAACCTTCGCGTCGCGAAAAGTGACGAACGCTGGCCGGAAAGTGACGAAGCAAAATTTTTGTGTTTACTGCATGCGTAAGTCTATTAGAGTGCCCTGAAGCTAAAAAAAATCATGTTTGACACAGTTACTGCGGACGGCTACAGACAGGCGGGCCTGGAACTTGCGGCTCGATGGCTCCGGCTTGAGGCTCGTGAATAGTAACAGATCCCGCCCGGCGTCCGTGGCACGAACAGGTGCAGCTTTTTGATAAAGCCGAGCCATTGCTCGTAATGATCACTTGTATCGCAACAGAGCAGACACCTAATTGAACCCAAAGCGTTAACGATTGAAATGGGTGTACTGGTAACAGCACCTGGGTTGTGACTACCAGCGTTACCCATTTGTAATCGACGTCGTGAATGTTGACCACTGCGCCACAGCTCCAGTTTTCATATTACAGTAGCCTAAGCCTAAGCCCAAGCCCAAATTGAGACTCAGTTTGCAATAGGTTAAAAATTGGACGATTCTGGTGAATTTGGCCAATTTTTTGGAAGGAACGGGGTCAACGTGCCTTTGCTTTCATTCTAAAAAATTGTAAACATTGTATTAACTTCATTTAAACACGTTTAGAACGGAGAAAACACGGGTTTTTGAAAAAAATTGCGAAAACATTGATCGTCACTGAGGTTTCAGATTTCGGGGGTCATATCTCAGGAAATCAAGAAAATAAAGTAGGGGTTCTTGAAGCAAAAATGCTTCACCCAAGGTGCTCTGCTCAAAAAATAGGTCCACTATTTTCCCCTTAACTGCATTTAACCCGAAAAATCTTGACTAGAGCCCGTATTCGCATACTAACACGAACGCTTATAAGCGCTAACTGTTATTCACATAGGGTAAAACGGGGTAATATGGTCAAATAGGGTAATATGGTCAAATAAGGTAATATGGTCAGGGTTAACTTTAAAGTCATGGATAAATTGATCCAATGACTTTTCGGAGCTCTTTCTCTTAAAAATAAGCTCTGAATATAGGCTAGAGATCTGCCACTAGCAAAATTTTCGGGTCGGGCCCGGGCCAGACCGATATGGGCGCTTCCGGGCTGGCTTGGCATTGACTTCATCAGGTGAGAAAATGCATTGTGCGTGCGTGTGCGTCTGAGTCTAGTATAAGTGCTTGCGCACTTGTAAAGATTAATATATATATATATATATATATATATATATATATATATATATATATATATATATATATATATATATATATATATATATATGCAATGCACTAATGCAGACGTTGTTCAATCGCTGATGAAGCTTGAGACGGCCCGGGGCAGGCGGATTGCAAAGGGCCCGCGGGCCGTTCACGGCCCGGGGCCTGGAATTTTACGGACCGGGGCCCGGAATTTTACGGGCCGGGTACCGGGCCGGCCGACTGAATAAAAATTAGCGCCGGGCCGGGGCCCGCTAAAGGCCCGGGCAGAACTTTAACATAGGACTCTTGCGTCAATGTCGCGAAACTTGATAGTATTGTATTTCACACTTAACCCTTTCCTTCATGAATTTTTCTAAATTGCACTAAGTCCAATCTCTGGCCGGGATTTGATCCGCTGCCACAGACTGGGCATGCTTCTCAGAAACAACTTTGCGGCAGTACTGTCACGCCAGACCACTCGGCCACCAGCTCGCTTCACTCGGATACCTAAGGTATCCTCATGAAGGACATGATTTTGTGAAACATCAGGCCGACAGGTTTCACTAGTAGGAGTTAGGGCCAATTGTTGCTCTGAAGCAACATTATGAATGAAAGGGTTAATTTTGGTATCAATTAAATCGTCTTGTCCTCAAAAAAAACGGATTTTAAAATTTTTTCGTAGTTTAAAAATTTACCGAGTCGGAAGTGTTTCATTTTTCAGTGGTCTGACACCAAAAAATATGTTTCAGCATTTATTTGTGCTGCTCTGTTTTGTCGAAACCTGTGTTGATCCCATTTATCCCCCTTTGATCCTATTTCAACACCGTGCTGATCTTAATTAGACACCCTTCTAATGTCAATTTACATGGGACACGAATTTGATCCTATTTTGCCGCTCCTCCCCTTAAGTCCTAGATAACTGAAAGTCCCACCTACGAGCATGCCAGCTTATTAGCTTATTAGCTCATTGTGTAATTGTCGTTCTTTGACTAAAAAGCTGCCAACGATCAAAATTTCGCGTTTTCAAATTCGCACATTTGTTTCAATTAAAGTTTAGTTCCATGCTTTTATGTTTTTTCAACTTAACGCAAAGTTTCGACATGTCACACAAACACAGACTAGCTGTTTTTAACACATTTAAACGTATTAATTAAACAAAATAGTGTTTGAAACAATTTTTTTGTATAAGCTACGAAGTTTGGTTTTTTGGAATCTCTGGAAGTACTTGAGTCGTCACATCTGCAGAAGGTTTTATAGTTGAAGAATCGGCAACAGTAGTTGGGAATATTCCTGGCGTCGTGTTTTGTGATGTCCAAGACGATTTATCCGGTGGCTTTTGAGGGTTCTGGCTACTCAGCAAAGTTTTAGGGGTTTGACCTTTTAGCGAAGTTTGAAAGGTTGTTTGAAAGGTTTGGGTTCTCTGAGGGTTTTTGCTTTTATCAGTAACAGAACCGGATTGATGTGTGGTTACTAGAACACAAAAAGTTGTTTTAAAACAAAAATTTTGACGATTGGATTGATTAAATATGTGGCCACTAGGCTATCACTTCTATTGATTACTTAGTTACCCACTATACCTTTGATTGCTCGGTTTGGCGGATCATAGAAAAAGGACATAAAAATTTAACTACTGTCAGAAGTATTCTAAACTTCCGTTCAAACTTGTCCTTAAGCATATGGACGGGAACAAGGACAATTTTCGGTCACTACTCACTTATTGCGAAGCATTGAAAAAATTGTCTTCTTTTTTGTATGCAACCGGACACAGGGGTTGACGCGGGTCGTGGGTACCCGCGGGTACACGCGGGTACCCTCGGGTTGGGTTTTGTTGGGTCGGAAAATTTTAGCCGTGGGTCGACCCGTGGGTACCAACTGCAGGCTGCGCCGGTCGAAAAAATTCTTTCTGACCCGCGGAAACTGGAACCTGCAGAAATTGTAGACAAGGGTCCCCCCTTGGTTTTTATAGCCCGGCCAAAAAAATTTTGGATACGTCTCCAATTGACAAAATTTAATCTAAAATTTAAAAAATTCTAAAAATTTTTTTCTGGGGGCTGCCGCCCCCAGACCCCTGCAAACTTTGTGGCTTACTATTCCTTGTTATTAACTTTCATGAAAGCCTATATTATATATGCATGTCTACTAGAGTACATTATGCTGTATTTACTTGTGTAATATATTGTCTGATATGAAGTTCCCACCTTTTGTTTTTATTTTACCTGTCGGAAAATTTTTTCATTACGTCTCCAGTTGACCAAATTTGTCTGAAAATTCAAAAAACCTCCATTTTTTCTGACGGTTGCCGCCCCTAGACCCCCGCAGCAGTTAGTTTATTTAATTTAAATGACCAAATTTACATTTTGTTATGTAAGCCACTTCGCCAATAAGTGTAAAAATAATTGGATTCTGGGGGCTGAGGCGCTAAGACCCCGCAATAGTGAGTTTAAAAACAAGTGAGCAAAAAACTGGACAAGGTGCGACCCCCTTTTTCAAAATCCTGGCTACACGCTTGTGTATAATGTACGTTATGGTTATAGAGTGGTGGGTCGAAGTGGGTCGCGGGTCGGGTTTTACGGCGCGAGTTGGGTCGCGGGTTACCCACGAGTGTCGAGCCGCGGGTTGGGTTGGGTCGCGGGTCGAAAATTTCGACCCGCGTCCACCCCTGACCGGACATGAGCTAAACTTTCCTTGTGCAGAAATTTGACGGATTTGGCTGCATAGTTTTTGCACAACTTCTTAAGGACAAAACAATAGGGACAAGCATAAGGCCCGGTTCACACAGACTTACTTTTTACTTTTTCCTTTTTACTTTATACTTTTTACTTTTGACTTTATACTTTTTACTTTTGCAAAAGTGTTCACACAGGTTTACTTTTTACTTACGGAAGATCGCATTCAATTGGCTGGCTTTGGCGCACATGTCTGTCAAAATGCAAATCTAACCAATAATAATGAAGCTCAATAGGCGGAGCTTTTCTCAGAGCATTTTGATTGGCTAGATTGCAAAAGTAAAAAGTAAAAAGTAGAACGCGTTTCTACTTTTACTTTTGGACAAAAGTAAAAAGTAAAAAGTAAAAAGTACGTTCTGTATGAACCGAAATTTTTACTTTTGGCCCAAAAGTAAAAAGTAAAAAGTAAAAAGTACGTCTGTGTGAACCGGGCCTAAGGACGAGTATGAAACAGGCTAAAGATTATTGATTAAGTATATTAAACCAAAAATAACGAAATAATGTCTACTTCTCAAAATGCCAAATATGAACGTTACTTCGGACATTTTTGTATATTTTAGTTACACACTCGAGAAACAGGTATCTTACGTTTTGTAGGTGCTTTTGTCGACTGTACGCTGGTTGCTTTGATAATCTCCAAGACCCCAAAAGCGATACCGAGACCAATAATAATTCCAATAAACAGACAGCAAACAAGCCCCGCTACGATTTTTTTCTTGTTTCCTGTCGGACTAGTTTTTCTTGATTCCGCTGAATCACTTTTTGATGGTTTTGCTGGTTGTTTGACCATTTCTTTCGGTTTCTAAAAAATTTTAAAATAACGTAACATAATGGCAACTGTTTGACCCTCTTTCGATTGGCCAGCTAATAGTTTGACAACAAGCAAATACGTTGAACAATTGAGTCAAAGGCGGTCAAAAAACGGAGCCCAACCAGAACTGGTACAGCTCTTGAAAACGGACCTTTACGCATGTGTCACATGCGCTCCTTTGCTTAAACTGAGCTTGCAGATACGTAGGTACTGATTAAACATCTAGGTAATTTTTGCATTATCAACTTTTTTCCAAAATCGAATATTGAACCGGTTGTATTGTGACACAACCCGGCCCCGGCCGCCTATATATTATATTCGGAATCTCAGTTTCCTACGTTACATTGGGTAGGTCAAATTTCTAGTGCTAATTAACACTAGAAGGGAGGTATATATGTACCTCGCTGTTCTGCCATGCACTTCGCAAGTAACAACTTGGGGAGCACTCAGTTTACCTAGAGCTGCCGCAGAATGCAAACAAAATATGCGGCTTCAAGACATGCTCGATCCGCCGACCATCGGATCAGCAATAGGATGCTCAGTAGATGCGTAACACACTACCATTTGAGCCTACAGTGCTGATGAAAAATCTGAATGTTACATTCCTAATTAAATACACGTTGTGTTCACGCACTAGCAACAAGCATATCAGTAAAATTGTAGGTAGTTTTTTCTTGACTTGAACAGCTAATATTGGACTTCATTCATAGCCTATTGTTCGACTGGTTGAGTCAAGTGAATTGAATAAACACTATCTGATTTATAGGTAATATCTAATCTGGTAACTAGTAGCGATCTACACAGTTATTGAGAGGCGAAGAACGTAAGCAGACCCATCAATAGCCAAGTGACAGAGGTCTCATAGTGTAGTGGTTAACACTCAGGTCAGGATTCGGAATCCTGTATTTTGAGTTCAAATCTCGGTGAGACTTGACTTTTTGAAAAGCACAATTATTTTTTACAAAGATTGGTTTGGAATTCATTTTTTACGTTGTTTTAAAAACTATGGAGCTACTCAGCAGTGAATGTGTACAGAAAAAGGTATTTAAAATCATTTTATCCACAAAAAGTGGCCGCGTTTAATATCTCCTCTGGATATAGAGTTCTGCCCGGTCCTGTAGCTTTTATTTTTATTCCGGCTGCGGGCCCGCGGTGCGAATTTTTATTAAATCGGCCGGCCCGGGGCCCGGCCCGTAAACTCCCGGGCCCAGGGTCGTGAGCGGCCCGCCGGGCCGTAACAAAACAATCCGCCTGCCCCGAGCCGTCTTGAGCCTCATCAGCGCACGCGCTGGTACAACGCCTGCATTGCATATAAATTAATTTTTACAAGCGCGCAGGCACTTAGACGCACACACAATGCATTTTCTCACTTGATGAAGTCAATGCCGGGCCGGCCCGCGGGCCCCGGGCCGGGAACGCGCTACTTGGCCCGGAAAACTGGCAGAACTCTACTGTGGAGTATTGTCACTCAGGCTTCACGGTGTAACAGCTCCTCACCCAGCAGAAGAGCTTGTTCCTATATGAATCCTAGCTTATTTTAAAGTGTATAATGAAGAGATATATAATGTAATTTGTTAATCTACATACTTCTGCTTCTCGTCTGGCAGACCCTTCTATTGATGGTTCAGATTTCTCCTCTTTCTCATTAAGTTTAGCCGTCTTTAATAATGAATGCTTCTTCTTTTCTGGTTTTTCCACTTTCTTTGCTACAACGTAGATGCACGAATTATCGACGACAAACAGTATGGTCAACTTGAAATTTTTGAACTTAAATTACCTCGAAACTCTGAGTATTGATAAAAATTTGGTGAGAACAACAAACCGCTTGCTGCGGCCGACTATTGCAGGCACTATTCATATTTGACTTTTAAGACTTTGAGACCCACTGAGTGACTGAGTCCCTCAAACACTGCGAGATGCTACTCTGCACCGGTATTCATAAAAGTGTAAGCTCGGCTTTTTATCCCGGCTTACAACAAGCCAGGCTTAAAATCTCGGCTTTTCGTATTCATAAAACCAAGCTCAGCTTTTTATCCAAGCTTTTTGGTATTCATAAAAGCTGGGATAAAAAGTCGGGCTTATGGTATTCATAAAAATCAAGCTCAGATTAAAAACCCGGGTTCCACATGTAATTTTATTGATTTTTTCATTAAGACTAAAAAGCTCAGATAAAAAGCTCGGCTTGAACAAGCCTGGATTGACCAAAAAGCTCGGATAAAAATCCAAGCTTCTGCGCAAGCCAGGCTTTTTATCCTGGCTTTTTCAAGCCAGACTTACGGATAAAAAGCCGAGCTTTTTATCCCGACTTTTATGAATACCGGCCCTGAACTAGCCTGAGTTCTGCGGCATCAATTTATATGAAGCTTTGAAAATTTGATCAATTGGAACCAAAAATTACCCTAATTTAATTTTGAACAAACCATACCTGTTTCAGCTTTTTGAACTTTGCATGGTAATTGAAACTGCACAGTCTCGTATTCAACACCTCCCGATTTTACCTCCTCGTCTTTTACATCTTTCTTTGAATTCTCTTGTTCTTTGACTTCCTTTTTATCCTCTGTATTTAGCGTGATCGATGGAAAAGAGACAGGCTCAGTCTCTTTCTTATTTTTGTCAGCATTTTTTCTATCGAAAGTAACTTTTTCATTTTCTCGAGGTTTTGATGGCGTACCAGTTCTTTTGTCTGTACGACCTTTGCCTGCTGTAGCTTTCAGTGCTAAAAAGTAAGAATCACTGCTAACTGTATTGTTTGCTTGGATATTGCATAAAAACTTTTCTGCATAACAACATTGTTTTTCTTGACAGTTTGAAGTTTCAACTTTAGCATAGCCGTTCATAAAGTAAAAGCTAACGAACAGGAAAATATAGTGCTGTGTGAATACTGAATAAGAAATTATTTGGTTCCATTAGCTCAAGCTCAGATATACTTATAGGAACCGTAATGCAAACTGAAACCCCAATACTTTCCAACATTTGCGCTTACTTTTCATGCTTAATCTTTATCCGCAGTTTGGTGTCTTATTGTTCAGTCAGAAATAGTCATCAGAGCATTTCGACTGCTAAAAAGAATCTGGCGAATTTGTCAAGTATTGTAACGAAATACCAGCCAACATTTTTCAAAAAACTTTTGATCACTTATATTTCTACAGTACACTACACACTTTTCAATCTAAAGACATGGCTGGAAATAAGTTATTGCGAATTAATTCCTTGATAAACTTAACGAAACGGATGTCCCGTTCGCTTGTCTCTTTAACTTTCTGGGAGCTCGATAAAACCCCGGCCATTATGTCTGAAAATTTTACCTACAATATTTTGAGCAAGAACATGAGACTGCATATTGGTAAAGCACCGCCTTCCTAACTCACTGACAAATACACACATAAGACTATGGTTTACTGCGAACATAAAATAACACAAACAGAAATGCAGGAATACAGCGTAATAAATGGTTACAGTCATCTTTCAGCATAAATGTTTGTTTGTTTCTAATTACAAGAGTTCCTGTAATAATTACGGTTGCTTTCGTGATCTGTTTTAGCGACTGCTTAATTATTTCCAGTTGTGTAATCACGACCTTCCGCACAGGTTTATTCGGTTTTCAAAATACGTCTTGTGACAAAATAAAACAAGGTCTTCCTGGTCATTGTAAAGCGGCCTTCTCGATTATAAATTAAATATTATCAGAAAATACATGGAGATTTGCGAATTTCTTTTCCAAAAATTCTTGGAGATATCAGATAACTCTGTTTATTACAAAAAAACATAACAAATAAAGCCAGGTAATTTATCTCTGTTGCAAGCATCGAAACAGTATGGAAACATTTTTTAGACAATATAAAGCGTCAATGGAAAAAAGTTCTATTTGAATAGGCTACGTCAGACTGCTAAGCCAAACACAATTGATGGGATTCACAGAGAGCGTTTATGTTAGACTTGGTCCTATGAAATGTACATAGATTGTTTCATTCCGCCATTCTACAATCTACACCTATTTCAGTCGAAAAGAACGTTTTAGACAAAGTCTAGAGTTGTCGACACTTGTCGTGAATCCCAGCCAATGTGCCAACAATCTGATCAGGGTAAATGTCCACAAAGCTGATGGTATAAGCGATGCGCAGTCCACGAGCGTGTGTTGCATTCCGAGCTGCAGAAGTAGAATCGCACCCTGAGATGGTACTGCTTGCATATTTTGCACACTTTAAACTGGCCCCTTTTCTCCTCCTGCTGGTAGCAGCCTGCACACGCGTGGCGGGAGTGGGGAGATCGTTGAGTGGTGGCCTCTGAGGCGCGCTCGGTGTCTTTAAACATCTTCAAGACATCACAAATACATTTGGCATCGACGTCGTACTCACATCCTGCCACTCTGTTTCCTAGAAAATAAGGTATAGCAGTTCTAGCTACAATTTAAAGTTTTTGTCTAACTAGATCACAAAGCATCGTGTGATACTTTCATTGCATACTGCCATATTATTCAATCAAAAAATAGCAGAAAATGACTGACATAGTGACATGATATGTCATCATCATGACAGCTTCCAACACCGGCACATTAAAAACGGGTCGATTCATACCTACTTACTGATGACGCATGTTAGTTCAACAGGCAAAATACGAAGTACTCCCTTACTTTAGTGTATTCACTGTATGTGTATAAGATCAGATTGTGACGTGATTATTTCGTAATTATGCTCGATGAACGGACGTACGGCTGTAAGTATGAATCGACCCTAACAGTACCATTCATAATAAACGCGGCATATCCCAAAGCTGTGTCTAGGTTAACGTCATCTGGCAAGAGCTCTTGTTTGCTCCAATTTAGTACAGGACGACAAAGCCCGGCCCACTCTGCTGCCAGATCTTTCAGTTCTTTCTGGCTTTTCCGTTCTTCTGGTAGCGGAGGAAACGCTATATCCAAGTGTGCTAAACGGTCTTCAGCTGAAATAGCGAGTTGATGAAAAAAAGATTGACATTGTTTTGTGAAGAAACAAATTTCCTTAGAAGTTTCTTCAGCAACAGTAAAAAGCTTCGTTGAGAGAATAGGGCAAAAAATGCATATCTACTATCCGGTCCGTGATTATACTCAACTCATTTTTTTAAAAATTGTTTCGAATGCATAATGAATCAGAAAGACAATATATAATATATATAATAGATACAATTTTGATCCTGTTCATTATTTAGATGCTGTTATCACATTTTCAATTATTACTATTTACTTCACCCTGATGTTGTTTATAATTTGGCTAAAAATCAAAGCAGAATCATAAAAAGTTCACCTCCAGACATTTTTTTGAGATACCAGTACGCTCTGGCAAACTGTAGCAATCGGTTTAGCTGTGCTTCCATGGCACGATGGGCGGCAGGAACAATGACGCCAATGGTTTCCATTGCTAATGTGATAACAACAGTGGTTTCAAGAAAGCATAGAATTTTGTCCTGCAATCGCAGAGCCCTGTAGGAGTAATTGGTTGCCATCAGCATTCGGTGAATAGCATGGAATTGAGCCGGATCCTCCAAATCCCACTCAATTCGCTCTCCCGGCATACTGCTGCTTTTGCTGCTAAAACATAAATCATTTGGATTATGCAAAATGTGGACGATGAACATTCATACATGCAAAATTCATGTGGGGTTTTTTGAAACCACCACTTTACAACTACAAAGTGCATTATTGTTTGTTTTTTTGCATTCTCATTTGGTGCACCTTTATTTCAATAAATTACAATGATATGTGATAATTTTTTGTAACAATAGTTATAATGTTAAGCAATAGCTGAATGATATAACAGCGCACTTCAACCATGCATCATAGGAATTCAACCTAATCTGTAATTGAAGAATACTAAAAAATTGAAATATAGATTAGAATTAAAATCAACAGTCCGATTAGGTAAGGAAACGCCTATTACAATTATCTAAGTGATACCTTCTTCTTAGCTCCGTCATGTAGAAGTTGTTACTTGTTAGAGGCAAAGTAAGTAAATGTTCGTTACATTCCAGACAAACAGACACAAAGCCTTAACAAATGGTCTATGTAAGTCTATGACATGTGGCAAAGTAGTGGGTTGAATGGAACAGGCATGTATGGTATATAATAGCACCAGTGAAACTGAGCAAGTCACAAATCCAGCCTCCTTGGCAAGAAAGCCGCGTTCTAGCTTTCAATTGGCCTATTCTGTGAAAACGCCAAGTACCCATGAATATGCATCGCTTGTATATACGTATATGTTGGCCCAAATTCCAATGTACGTTCCATCTGCTACGTGCATTGAGTTTGTCTGCATATAACTGCCCGTTCTACATATAACTGATATTGACTTCCGCTTAACTTGTCAGCTAACTGACACGCATAATTTTAAGCTAAGGCATGATTTTCCCAAAACTGCTGCTTAGCTGAGTGCCTCTTAAAAGGAGTGAAAAATGAAACTAGAAAATTCCATGATTTTGTGTCAGATAGAAAACGTGCCCAACTAAAACAAAACAAACAAAAAAACAATTATTGGGTCGTTGATTTTGGTTAGGGTTAAAAATTTTTGACCAGATGATGGTGACGTAGAGAAGAAAAGTAATGAGTGAATGTTACTAATAACCTTCACGGACGGTTTTCCAAGATGGAAGAGAATTCAGGTAATGTCCAATGTTTTTGAAGTAATTTGTCTTGATTAGAATCTAAGGAATCTATAAAAAATATTAAAATGCACGCGGCATGGTACACACCTGTGTGACCCGTCATAATTACCGCAGTGCAGAAATGAAAGGAAAAGCAATTAAAAGAAAAATTTACCAACTGTAGTCAAAAAAAATAAATTCCCAGTTCTTTCAACTTAGCTGTTGGATACGTTGCTAAACTATCCCAGCAGGAAATTGTTGTTAATTGAATCTCTGTCGGTTAAAACATATTTTGCATTCTCAGGCTCGTTGTTGACTTCTGCAAAATTTTCACCTTTTTAATTGTAGCTATGAGAAAATATTTAGAATAATATCATAAACATAACCACCAACAATTGCATTCACTGCAGTCGTTGAATGCGAATATACCATTTCTAGAAATCTCTTAGCAGACCCAGCTAGACACAAAGTACACAATACCGTTATTTTAATAGTGCTTTGGAATTTTAATATTAATATTAATATAAATAGGAGCCCCCAAAAATTTTTAATATAAATGTTAATATAAATAGAACTGTTATTTTATTTTAATTTTAATATTAATATAAATAGCCGGTCGAATTTTTTTTAATATTAATATTAATATAAATAGAAGCTTAAAATATGTTTAATATTAATATAAATACGAATGCAGTTTTCAAGCTATAGTTCAGTAAAACATATCAAACTCACAATTTCCAGTGTTACTTATACGTAACATTGCGTGTCATTGACAAGGTGACAGCCTATGACTGACTTTCAAAGAAATATTAAGAATACTTTCAACAAGCTCTTCTGCTGAGTGAAAAGTGGTCACATTGTGACTCTTGAGTGTCAATATTCCAGAGAAAATATCAAACGCGGCCACTATTTGTGGATAAAACGATGTTTAATTCCTGACTTCTGCACACATTTACTGCTGAGTAGCTACAAAGTTTCTCAAAAAGCAAAAAATGATTGAAAATAGTAGAAAAATCGGACGGTTTTGAAGTGAGAAGATATAAAAACTCTTCATTCATATCTTATTTGGGACTCGAACCACAGACCTGATGCACACAAAGCGAGCATTATAGCACTCGACCTGCTGTCCACGGATGTCCACGGAAATTGAAATGTTAAAAAGTTCAGTTATCAGCATTAGAGTTACAATGTTACATTTAGTATCAGAAACAGAACGTCATGTTTTCGCAAAATTAGTTTTCTACTTATCAAAGCCGATCAAAATTGGCAGGGACTAAAAGAAAGATGTGACAATATTAACCAAAGGTAAAATTTTATTAATAATTGCTTGCTATGCAGATATTGCTGCAGCGTACTCTTATGAAATTTATCTGCATCCGCAGCGAGCGGTGGTTAGCTCGGTTAGTAGAGCATCCGGTTGGTAATCGGAAGGTCGAGGGTTCAAATCCTCACCACCGATGTAATTTTGCGTTTCGGGAATTAACGTTGCAAACGTTGAGCAGGCTGTGAAAAGCGACCTACCTGCCCTTCCAGTGTTAAATAACACTGGAAATTCGACCTACCTAAAATTACGTAGGATTTAGAAAATCTGAATATAGTATATACGCGGCCCCTGAGGGGGCCGTGTAAAAATAACGCCATTTTTAATAGTAATAGTGTCCAAAAATTTTAATAATAATATTAATACAAGTCTAGTGCGTCTAGTTTAGACTAGTTCGACCACGTCGTATATATCTAAGTTGTCTATTTATGTTATATTAATTAAAAAATAAGCAAAAAATTTTTTAAATTTTTGCCTAAATTCAATTGTTTTGGGATTTGATCACCCATGGTGTGATCTGTAGGACAATTAGCCCCTTTTATGAAATCTCAGGACCCATAACTTTTGATACGGTAGTGGGAGAATAAAAATTTTAACGTCATTTCAGAGAAAATTGTCAGAGCTTTCAAATGATGGGTGACATGGCCTTTAACTTGACGTTAAGCTTGCGTCATAATTTAGAATTGGAAATTTAAACGTTTAAACGTGAATGGTATACGTCAAGTAAGGTATCATTCAAAAGCGCCTGCTGTTCTGAGTTGAAAGGTGTCAATTTTATGTTTTTACGTTAACGTTGAGGCAAGTTATGACGGTCTGAATATTTGCGAATTACCGTATTTCCTCGAATAAAGCCCCGGGGGCTTTATTGTTTCGTGAATGTCCAAACGGGGGTTTTATTCAAGAAGGGGGCTTTATTCAAGGCAGGGGCTTTATTTTTTCGTGAAGGTTTAAACGGGGGGCTTTATTCAAGGCGGGGGCTTTATTTTTTGTGGAGTTTTGCGTACCAGATGTAAGTCAAAATATTTACCAGCTCTGCATTATTACACCATTTTACTATGGCTGAAAAACAATAAGTAACAACGTAAGCCAAGTATCAGTCTTAAAGAGTTGCATTTTATGATAGAACTGTTGAGCTCCAGTTTACGAGGAGAAATGAACTAAAAATTTCGTTACCAAATAGTCAAATGGTTTGATAAAAGATTAGGATCAAAATCAAAATCGTTGGCAAAATAACAAACACAAAATAGTACGTTACTATTAGTCAAGAAAAGGAGGGGGGATTCTACATAAAGACATCATCATCAGGAAGACCCAGCGTGGACTCGAACCACGCATCTCTGGATCTGCGGACCAGCGGTCTGACCATTTGAGCTACTGGGCCGACGATGAGATTTCGTATATCTCTTTAAGTACTCTAGGTACCCTATGTATCTTACATACTTCACATCCCTCCCCTTCTAGTAAACTTCTTCCCAAAGTTTCCCTGGGCTGTGCACTGCTACTACTACTACTACTACTACTACTAGCTATGGGCATCCCGGAGTGGGGTAGCGCCGGAAGCCACAGCCGTCTCTATTATTTTCTATAAGGCTAGTGTCGCGAGGTCTCACCCTAACCTCATCATCAGCGAACACTGCCAGGGACTGATAAGCTCACACTGCTAGCTGGGGCAAGGAGCGGCTCCACTACCGAGCTACAACCTGTTATAATTCCTCCATATGCTCACCACCATTCTGCTCATGCCATTCGCAGTGATCCTGCTAAGGGTGTGACTGTGTCACCCAACAGCCCAAAGCTACTTCACTTAAATCGCGGTCAGGAGATTCGGAGTTCGGCATGGAAGCCTCGCCATGTCAAGATACGGAGGGGGGATTCTACTTAAAAGAAAAACAGCATCATCATCAGAATGACCCCTAGGAGATTTGAACCACCCATCTCTGGATCTGAATAGATCTGAATAGCCAGCGCTCTAACCATTTGAGCTAGTGGGCCGACGATGAGCTGTCGTAAATCCCTTTTAGTACTCTAGGGGCCTATTTTACTTCACATATTAACTTGTGAAGTGGCTACAACAGTCTCCGACATAGGCATAAGACCCTCTATTATAGGCAGAATACTCTATTCTAAGCCGAGGATCCTATATTTTAGACACTGGGACTTCTATTCTCAGTTGAGGACTTCTATTCTAAGCACAGAACCCTCTACTTTCGGCAGAGAACCCTTTATTCTAGGCCGACGAATCTTTACTGTAGGAACCTTAGCGCGGAACTCCAGGACGGTCTGGTCTAAGGTCAAAGTGGACTGTGGATTCTTGTCAAATATGATGATCCATGTTTTAAAATTTTCGTCCATGGCGTGTGCAGTGACGCCAAATGTAAAGTCTCACAAATGGCTATTTATCGGCTTTTTTGAGCACATTTGCCTATGTAATGTCAAAATGTGCAAAATTGGAGAACTTTGATTTTTAACCTGAGTACCCCTCCCCCCTTTAGTTCAGGAACTTTTGAGCTATGAGGTTCACTCAATTTCATAAGAGTTTCTCAAATAATTTCGCCTAAATCCCGTTCAATTGAATTTTGCCAAAATATCTAAAAATAACATTTTGTGACGGGTGAAGGGGACACGTTTATCTGTGACTGGGTTTCCGTGGGGTCCTAGAGAAGAATAAACACCGGATTTGTGTTTAGGGCCCCCAATTACACCTAGAAACGAGTTTTTCCGAAAAAACTAAATTTTTTTAAAATCACAGGTTGCCTAGGGAACGCTGTAGGGGAGCAATCTGGGGGCTAGTCAGAGAATCAAGGGGGTCACAGCCTAAACTTCTGATTCGGAATCGGACAAAATTTACTCCTAAAATATTCTCGCCAAGCCACTGACCAAAAATTCAAAGTTTAAAAAGGGGAACCCTTGGTGTGTCTTCTTTTCAGAAAATCCCAATTTTTGGGGTCACGTGACCTGCCCCCCCTGGGGTCAGGAGGTCACTAGAAGGGAGGGTGCCAATATTCACAATGGGACCACCGACCAAACCTTACCTTACCCACCTAACCGTACCACTCCGCGTCTTGACACCCACAAAAATCCTCTTCCCTTTGTGCTACCCTGAAAAAAAGCAGAAAAAAATACAATGGGTTGCGGTCCTACCTCGCGGGGGTCGAGTGTCGACAACCCAACAGTGTCATAATTATATAGTAGAACACAACCACAGCAAAACAAACCGCCAATAACGGTCGGCGCGCAGTAATATCTAATAACTTAACACTCGCCAATATGGCAATATGCAGCAGCATATGCAACTGCGCGCGTGTACGTATCACTGCCTGCGTTACAGGGGGCTTTATTCGAGGACGTTTTGATTAAAACCCCCGGGGGCTTTATTCAAGGACGTTTTGAATAAAGCCCCCGGGGGTTTTATTCAAGGCGGGGGCTTTATAATTTCGTGAGTGCTTTGACGGGGGCTTTATTCAAGACAGGGGCTTTATTCAAGACAGGGGCTTTATTCGAGGTAATACGGTAAATGACACTATAGTATCATCTTACATTCATCGTAGTAGATGTTCGAGCCCGAAAATGTCAGTATGCAAATTTTTTATTTTTTTCAAACCGGTTTAGCGGTTAAACGGTTTTCTTTACGAACTGACCTTGAATAGAAAATTTTTTGGCCACGCTGTCGGCTATCTGATAACGTAAAAATGACGTTTCTGCGTTGAGCGGATCCTGAGTTATTATCGTAATTATTTTTGAGCAAGAAAGTTTATATAGTATAGCAAGTCTAGTGCGTCTAGTTTAGACTAGTTCGATTATTACTGATGAAATTTATGGTTTAACAAATAATTTTTAAAACTACCAAAAATTTGAAAAAATTCAGCCTTGGCATTGAGATTTGATCTCACATGGTGTGATTCGTGTATATAGTCAACCCCTTAAGCAAGGGTTAAGGGGCCATAACTTTCGATAGCGTAGAGATAGTACAATAATATTAGCATCATTTGTAAGCAAATGCAAAGAGCTTTCAAATGATGGGCGACTTGCCCCTGTAACTTTACGTTAAGCTTGCGTCATAATTTAGAATTGGAAATTTAAACGTTTATACGTGAGTGGTAGGGTAAACCGGGGTAATATGGGCAGATTTTTGCCCAGTTTTGACCGTATTACCCGACTCGACTTATAACTTAACTTTTATGCTTAGTTGAAAATTTCTTTTTTCAGGTATTTTAGGAGTCAATTCAATAATCCTGAGTTATTATCGTAATTATTTTTGAGCAAGAAAGTTTATATAGTATAGTAAGGTAATAAGGTAAATAGTAAGGTAATAAATATAGTGCCCTATTTATTTTTAATTTTAATATTAATATAAATAGCCGCCCTAATTTATTTTTAATTAAATATTAATATAAATAGCACTGCTCAATTATTTTTAATAATAATATTAATAAAATAATTAATATTAAAAGTATTTTTAATAACGATTTTTAATATTGATATTAATTATTAAAATAACAGCAGTACACAATACAGGACTAGCAGTCAATGCCCACTGCCCACCACCAATAAGGTTGCGTTTTTCGATCTCTAAAACTTTTTTAATTGTCAGACATGAAAAGTCAGTAGGTATAAACTAATTGACTATCACTAACTAGTTACATGCATATAAATATGCTAATTGTACAAAAAACAAGTTGGCGTGAATTATACTATGGATGTGTTAATGGTAAGTCCTAACTGAGAGCTCACGCAGCTTGAACTAAGTATGTGGAATGTTAGTTATTTACCAGGAACTCTTGTTTTAGACAAACAAAAACAAAAATAGCGGACTAAGGCTCGATTCATACTTACAGCCGTATGTCCGTTCTGCCGACAAAATGACGAAATAATGACGTCACATGCGCTGGCTGATCCACTACACTAGGCTGCTAGTGACGTCATTCTGCAGGCTGAACGGACATACGTACGAAAGTATGAATCGAGCCTAAGACTAAATGTGAAAAATTAATCTGAATCAACCCTTTGCTTTTCGTATGGTACATACATAGATGGCACTTCATCCACTTCGGCCGCCGTGCCCTGTTAAATATGCTCTCAAAAAAGGTAATCATTAAGTAGTTTTAAACTGTCAAATTAACTTTTAAAAAACTTGAACCGTTTCCGTCGGTAGGTCCAACATGTTCTTTATCCGACCACCTTAACTTAACTTTTGCTGTTTTCACAAGCACTTTCCTGTCAGTCCCATAATTATATATGTACTTAATCTGCACAGTCACAAACACGTATCACGAAGAACGAACACATTTTAAAGAAACAAGCTATTTTCCAAAGATTCTACACCCCCTCTATTTTCAGGTAGATATTATTAAGTGAAGTTTCATTAGTTACTAAAACTAAATCTCAATCTGCACTATACTTTATTGTACTAAACTATACTAGGACCTGAGTTGTCGAGTGGTTAGTATGGCAGATTCGTAACGTTGAGGCAGCAGGTTCGATTCGTGGTTGTAGAAACTGTTTACTGGTTGTTACTTTTTCAAACTTTTGCATTTTCGAATCTATGATAGCCAGTCAGTGTTTAGGACTACACAGTGAATGTACAAATTACAAGGCGTTTCAGCGGTGACACATGCAATTCTACGGTGTAACATGTGTAAAACACACTCCGCACATTCACACTTTAACGCTAGAACTGTGTTAACATGCCAGAATCAAAATTAAAGACCTTTTGGGCTGTGGCCCAACAGGAAAAAAGTAGGATTGAAATTTTCTACACATTTATACTGCACCTGCCCGCGTACTTTATGACTTTGTCCACCTTATGTACTGAGTATCTTAGTTGGACTAGATAACTACAATTTATACTGTTTCCTTGTCACTGTCATCCCATTGCTGTTTTCTTCAGCCAAGGACTGTGTTTGTTTATATTTTAAAAATGCTGTATTTTAACATTAATCAATGTATATATAAACTGTCTGACTCTCAACAGTATTGGTTAAAGCATTGTTTAAAGCTAGGTCAAAACGCTTTAAAGCTAGCTTCAGTGCTTCTATTTGCATGAATCGACCTCTGAAATGTCTATCTCTCGTGAACGAGCATTATGTGAAACATAGGTTAGGATTTAAGGACTGCGTTTTGTTTTGCTTAGGCTTAGGCTTAGGCTCAGGGTCGATGCATACGGACATTGGGACATACGGGTAAACGGACGAACGGACATCCGGACAAAATGAACGGCAGAACGACCGCTGGATTCATATTTTTGTCCGTTCAGCCGTATGCCCGTTTGCCCTGTACGTCCGTTCATCCGTACTAAACGGCACAATTCCACTTTGTCCGTATGTCCAACAAAGTTAAATTCTGCTCAACTCAGCTCGAAATTGTTGGGCATACGAACAAACAGCTCAACAGTATGAATCGCACCTTTGCCCGTATGCCCGTACTACGTATGTCCGTATGTACCAATGTCAGTTTGCCCCAAAAAGTATGAACTGAAAAAATTGACGACACGTGCTTTGTCCGTGTGCATATATAATGCCCGTTTGTCCGCATGCCATATTGAAGCATGAATCGACCATTAGGCTTAGGTTTCGACTCAGGCGTCAGGGTTAGAACTCAGAAGAACAACCATTGAGCCTTGCTGCCTCTATGATGAGATTTGTATTGGCTCAAGTGTTGCAAGATCTAGACGCACGTATGGATCTCTTCAAGCGGCAGCTTACCTTGAAGCCATTTGTGGTGATCGTCTTGGTTGCTGGCACCAGATTGGTTTCATCCTCTCCCGGCGCTGCACAGACGACTTCTCTCCCGGCGGCCCGCCTTGCCCTACCTCGCTGGGGAAATCAAACACTGCCTTCTAATTCAATATCGGTGTTCCACTTTCAGAACAATAAGTCTGTCTGTTCTTTTAACGCAATTTGTCCTCAGCTCGGCAAATAATACAATTCCAAAGGGACAAATTTTCAGACTGTTACGCTTGAAAAACCTGAAGAAAATTCTCCAGTTTAGGATTTGTGATTTATCTGCATGGTGTAAATTTTCTGAGTGAAATAAGGCCAAATAAGCTGATCAAATTTACGCAGCTTCAGCTTAGCTACACAGACATACATAGCTTGCTCCAGAACAAAATTTTGAGTAGCGAAATTTGGCCAAGTTGAACTGTAAATTTATGGCCCAATTTAAAATGGCAACAATTTACACTTACATATAGCTGAAACAAATTCGGCAGAAGTATTCTACATACAGAATGTAGGTACCTTACGTTAGTTGTTTCAACACAAAAAGAAAAGTGAGATAGCTCAAAATTTGAGAATCAAAATAGATGAACTTTTATACATACTTAATCCATTAATTCTAAGACAACAGTAAGATTCGACTAACTAATCGCAAATATGTCGATAAAATCATACCACTCGTTTGCCTACTAATTCATAACTCATTACTCGAAAAACTCGTCATGGCCAAAACTGAACAAAAACACACACCGACATTTATGACAGGTAACTTTTTAATTTTACAATAAACATATAAGTTTGGCCAATGCACTATATCAATGAAAATTGTTAACTTGATTTCCAACTCCAAGCAGGCAGTCTGGAAACGTTACAACAGTAAGTTAGGTTTCTCTAGCCCGTTTTATACTCGCCCTTGACTCTGGACTCTCTTCTGAACTGGACGCGGGTCTATATTTTTGACCCGTGACTACACCCATCCTGCAACTTGCTACTCGTGGTCGTGAGTAACCCACAACCTAACCACGCCGTGCAAGTCGACTGTACAAATTGGAGCCGGGAGCACATCGTGCGTATACTTTACAATGATTGTTTTTGCTGATGGCAACAATAATTATTATCATAGTATTCTGTACGCTGTCCACACTGCAATTTTAACCAACTACGCAGTATCAATTACTACAACTACTAATAATTACGCAGTACGCATATTTAGGTATATGTCGCCCGTAAGGGTTCACAAACACAGGATTTTTGCCTCCTTCCTCCGCGCTATTTGCGCTATTCTTATGTTTAGTTTAAAGCAAAGGACCGCCCGCATGTGCACAAATAGCGCTTGTAGTACCGTTATTTTAATATTGGAATTTATTTTTAATATTAATATTAATATAAATACAATTCGTAAAATATTTTTAATTTAATATTAATATAAATAAAGTTTGCCAATTATTTTTAATTTAATATTAATATAAATGCGTTTCTTGAAATATTTTTAATTTAATATTAATATAAATAAACTTCTCAATTTATTTTTAATTTAATATTAATATAAATACGAAAATTTTCTATTTTTAATATTAATATTAATTTTATATAATATTAATATTTCCAAGTTTCAGCTAGTGCCGAAAGCACAAACATTGCAAACAAATGCAATAGTGTGCACCCTTGTCCTAAACAGTATACTTCAGTGATGTTATAACGTTCTCTGGGCCCTCGCTTCACCTTTACGTTTCAACCTTAACTTCATCTTCTTGTCGCTCAACACTATCACAGTTCCACCACATTTCCTGTTTCGCTTTACAGGTGTGCTGCCTTTGTGGTTCCTGCATTTCTGTCCTTCTGTCATTGTGATTTGTCCTTGCCCTCAAAAACTGTCCCTAAGCTGCAGGTCCTTGTGTTTGCTCTCTTCTTGCTGTTGTTGGGATGACTACTTTTTACTCCAATAATAATAAACCACGGAACAGTAGGTGTCTGGGGGCGGCAGCCCCCAGGAAAAAAATAGAGAATTTTTGTATTTTTAGGCCAAATTTGGTCAATTGGAGACGTATCAGAAATTTTTTTAGGCCGGACGTTTACAAACGCAAGATACTAAACCCCAAAGTTGCAGGCGTTTGGGGTTGGCAGAATGGCAGCCCCAAGAAAAAAGTTTTTTCCAATTTTTAGACCGAATTTGGGCAATTACACCAGACAGTGTGTTGCACAAGTAAATGTAGCATTATGTACTCGTCGTGTATACGTGCATAGACTTTGACGAAAGATAATAACGAGGAATAGTAAGCCTGATAGTCGCAGGGGTCTGGGGGCGGGAGCCCCCAGAAAAAAATTGGGAGGAAATTTTTGATTTTTAGGCCAAATTTGGTCAATTGGAGACGTATCAGAAATTTTTTTAGGCCGGGCAATAAAAACCAAAGGGGAGACCCTTGTTGACAATTTCTTCAGGTTCGACCAAAAGGGGGGGGGGTCGCGACCCCCGCGACCCCCCCCTGACTATGCCCTTGTTTGACACCATATGGCATTTCACTAGTTTCTCAGTGAACGTACAATTTCAAAGCAATAAGTTTTCATTTTGCAGCCTATGAGCAAAACTGCTTTGGCGACTCTACCACCTTAAACGTTTAAACGTTTAGCCGCGTTTAAGCGTTTAAACGGTTAAACGTTTAAACGCGGTTAAACGTTCAAACGTTTAAACGTTTAAACGCTTACCTGTATAATTGTTTAAACGTCTTATGCGCGTTTAAACGCTTACTTGTTCAACCGTTTAAACGTTTAAACGCGTTTAAATGCTCACTTGTTTAACCGTTTACACGTTTAAACGCGTTTAAACGCTCACTTGTTTAACCGTTTATACGTTTAAACGTTTAAACGCGGTTAAACGTATAAACGTTTGAACGTTTAAACGCGGTTAAACGTTAAAACTTTTAAACGTTTAAACGCGTTTTAACGTTTAAACGCTTAAACGTTTATACGCGTTTATGTTTAAACGTTTAAATGGTCAAAAAACGTTTACAACCGGAAAACGCGTTTAAACGTTTAAACGCGTTTTCTCAACTGTAAATGCGAGCGTTTAAACGTTTACAGATTTTTGTAAACGTGCCCATGCCTAGTTAATACGGGAAAGGAATGAGCCCCTTAACGCAAAAAATAATAGTCATGCCAATGTGACTTCAAATTTCGGGTTGAAAAGCGAACACATGAGCTACGCTGTATTTAAAATAATATTAAAATTGTATAAAAATGCATTTTTAATATTAATATAAATGCAGCGTGTCAGTTTCTGCACAGGCATATACTTGTGCTGTATATGCCAGCCGTTATTAAAAAGAATATTAAAAATAAAGTGCTTTTTAATATTAATACGGCCAAATTATTTTTAATTTAATATTAATATAAATACAATTGCTAAAATATTTTTAATTTAATATTAATATAAATAAAATTCTTAATTTATTTTTAATTTAATATTAATATAAATATAATTCCTGAAATATTTTTAATTTAATATTAATATAAATAAAATTCTCAATTTATTTTTAATTTAATATTAATAAAATTATTAATATTAAAAGTATTTTAAATACAGACTTTTAATATTAATATTAATTATTAAAATAACGGTAGCTTGTAGCAAACTCGGTGGTGTAGTTTTATGTTGCTAACACGCGTTCGTCACTTACTTGTAGGGACTAGAGCGCCACCATCGCAATTAGCCTACGGAGTAGAGGCCCCGCAGAAAATTACTCCAAAAAATGAACTACAAGTTGGAAGTTTCGACTTTTGCTTCAATCCATTCATGTTTGGAATGGGCATGGGCTACGGTGGGTTCGGAGGATATCCGGTGTACATGCCCTATCAGCATGGCTATCCGCCGTATTATGGATATAACCACTATCCCCCTCCAATGTATGGTGGTTATGGGTATTCTTATCCTCCTTACCATTATGGTGGAGGTTACATGTATCAACCTTGGGGCTGGTGGTGACTGGTGACATTAAATTGCAATTTTTGCAAATAATTTTTGCAATTGTCAGGAACTGTTAATCAATTAGTCACAGAATTATATTCTAGACGAAAGACAGCTTCTAAGCAAAATGCGTCCAATTAATTCGGTATCCTATTTCACTGTACTCTTGACACTACTATGTTATTTGTAATTACGATCCGCACGCAGATGTAATTTCAACTGTCGACAGTTCAGGAAGTGGTTTAATTTATAGCTGAAAATTAAAGACAAGGACAAGACTCAAGAGTACATGTACTCTTATTATTAAGTATTGACGATTTCAGAAAAACTGCTCAATAATGTTGCCCCAACAGCTTCGATTGCTGCAATACTATATTGTATATGATGATAGCAATCGTTCTATCCTGTTAAATCCTGTTATTGATTTTTCTATACCTCTTCTTTTAAACTAGTGAGTTTTTGCTAAGTATACAACATCCAAGGCTAGATCATGTAAGGCAAGATAACATGTAGGTTCAAAGTTAGCGTAAACAGCAGGATATTCCTTTAAATTATTACATTACTTTAAAAATTAACAAAAAATCAGCAAATTAATGAAAACTGTAAGTGAACGGAACTTAACTTAGAACTGATCGACGCCTAGGGGTATTATTAAGAACATTTCATCATTGTATAAAAAGTTTCATCAAACAATAGATCCAATAAAGGCCAGGCATTTCAATTAGTATTTATTCTCATTTCATTATGCTTGTTACATTGCCTAATATTTTACATTCTAATCCTACTATAGTAACAGATTCAAACGCTAGACTTGCTTTTGTGAACGAAAATCTCTGTTTTTATTAAGCAGTACTCAGTCTTCAGTTTTTTTATTAATACTCTTCATCCGAAGAATCAACAACTTTTTTATTTTCTTCGTTAATTTGCTGCATCTTCTGCTGCTGTGACACGGCATACTTCTGATAAAGTAAATCTGCCGCAGCTGTGATTACGATTAGACCACCCAGAGAATAGAAGCAGGCCACAACGGCCATTACTTCAGGACTGGTTTCCCAAGCTTTACGACCAAGTCCTAAACCAAAGCAATCCATTATTTTCACTTGTCGTCTTAGCAACTCCTTTTCGACTGTTGCTAGGTAAAGTCTATGGTAGGATGCAGCTTCAAAAAACTGTAGAAGAATGCTATCATCTGTACCTAGTGCAGCAAAAAGTGCAAACCGTTTATATGAACAACCGTGAGAAAAGTAGTCCAACTGTCTACTTCAGATCAGTAGACTTGCAACAATTGATTGAACTGGAGCTAAACTTCAATTAAATAGTAGTTAAATCCCAACAGAATCGCAGCTAAACCTCAATTTTTAACTAAACCTGACGAGCCAACTGTCCTAATCTTCATTGGTGCAGCGGACTTGAACCGATTTTAGTAATTTAAGCCTAAGTTATTTGAATTCGAAATTTGCTCGAAACAATGAAATAAAACACAAGCAAAAATATTGTCAATGAGAATGAGAACTTCACGGAAACTGCACTGTGTTAAATGTATACCTGACACATAGTCTCCAAAACCAATTAAGGATACAGTGATGCTGGTAAAGTACAACCCTTCGTGAAAACGCCATCCCTCTCCGGCCGAGAAAACGACAGAACCCACCAAAATATACGCCAAGAAGAGTAAACACGGAACGATTGGGTTGACTGTTGTTTCCCTTACCTGCGGGAACAAAAATAATTATGCATGTCAGTCAATTATAGACCTAAAGCTGTCTACTACCAAGCAGTCACAAAGTCTCCAGTTAAGGCCTCCACTATGGTGCAGTATATGAGCCATAGTCGTAGCCTTTGCTATGAGACTTAAAACCAAATCAAAAATGCTTTGTGCTTTTTTGGTGTCAAAGTCTGGTATAAAAATATCAAAGATATACTTTTACTTACTTTAGCTGTCTTACTGATTGCTTATATAAACATGAATTTACGTATGCAAAAAACATGGCCTGGGGCTATGAATTTGTCCAAACGCACTACTGCTCTGTGGATAGAGCAAGCTTGCACGCCTCGTATTGCGCGCATTTTTAAGTAAATCGTAGAACGCGTTTCCATTTTGACACAAAAATTTTAAAAAAACTTACTGTCCGAAACATTTTTTACCTAAAATCCTTGAGTAACATTTAAAAAATCAAAGCCTTAGGCCACTTCAGTACATATTTTTGTGTAATAAATTTGCAAAGCATTTCTAGATAGTTAGCAAATCAAGAAAGTGTTCTTATCATTATGCACTTTTACATTGGACTCCACCAAATGGATTAACTTACGTCTGAGCTGGAGCTCCAATTAAAAAGATTTAGTTAAATCCCAGTTAAATTGCAGCTAAGCCTCCATTTTCAACTAAATCTTAATCTCCACCTGCGCTAATCTTCATTGGCGCAGCCAACTTGACCGATTTAAAGAATTTAAGCCTGAGTTAATTTAGTTTAAGCTAAATTATGGTGAACTGAACCAAATCGGATTATCTGGCGATTACCTTAAACCGATTTAGCTCAGGCTTAAAATCTTAAATCGGTTTAACTGCACTGCACCAATAACGATTAGCAGAGTTGACGCTTAATAGATTCAGTTGAAAACTGACGTTCAGCTGGACTTTAGGTAACTAAATGGATTTAACTGGAGTTTACATAGCTCCAGCTCAGACTTCAGTTAATCCGATTTGGTCCATTGTTAGTTAGCTAATCCGATTTGGTGAAGTTCACAGTTAAAGTAATAACACACCTTTGTTTCTTCATCATCTTCATCATCATTTTCAGACATGACCGATATTTTCCGCTCAGCGTCGATTTCGTTCTCAGAGTCAGCCACCACATTACGCCTTTGTAGTTTTATTTTAATTTTGTACTTTAAATAGCGAATTCCATAGCTCAGAGCCCATCCATTTCGAGCCATAAAAACGCTTGCTATTGGAAGTGAAAAAAGGAAGAATAGCATTACGGCGACCATTCCGTGTGTCGTTTTTGGAGCCAAGTGGCCATAACCTATAGCAATTTTAAGAGATAAAAACAGAGTTAGTCCGTTAGTTGGAAACTAAGCAAACTTCACGTTTCGATTACTGCATTACAAAGTACTCTGCAAAAATGAAACAACTTAATAAATCACAAATTACAACTAAAGTCTGACCGAAAAATGCTGGACCCTGAGACAAAAAGAAACACGCTATTTCATTACCCAAAGAACGATTTGCAAGCATCGGGACTACAGCGGGCAGTCACAAAATCACGTCACCTGTTTTGTTTCAGGGTTCAGCAATTTTTGGTCAGACTTGACTACTTTTGAAATTAGCCCAGAAGCTTTATTATAATTATTGTCATTTGCAACAATATTGCATTGGCCAATTCAATGTGCGTAATGCAGAGGTTTGTTTTGTCAGTGCTCCTGCTCTACTCTTAATTGTCACTTAACAATGTCCGAAAGTCATGGCAATTCAAAAAATTAATGCAATAAAACCAATGTTTTTCGTGTTTGTAAAATTTCTATTCTTGAAGCTTGTAAAATTTCTATTCTTGAAGCTTCAGCTCATTATAAAATATATCTACTACTAATCAAAATTGCATATCATTAGTGTTGTTTTAGTATAAAAATAGTAATTCAATTAATAGTATACAATTAGTTTAAATTTGATACAGTTATAGTATAGCGGCTGAAACTTAGTTTAGTTTTAGTATAGCCAATTTTATTTAGTTTTTGTATCACATACTAAACAGTTTTAATAAAACAACACTACGATTACATGCTTTGGGGGGTAATTTTTCACAAGTTCGTTATTTTTCATGAATTTTTCACTAATAAATTTTGCCGGTGTTTCAGCACTTAAATATGTTCGTTCGCAAAGCAATTGTATTATAAAAGTGATAATAAGACTCACCTACAGTAGTGACAACACTTGTGGAAAAAATCAAGGCACTGTACCAATTCCAATCAGGTACATAACCGAATGGATTAAAAGCGTTTCCATTGTATTTACCATTCAAAGTATTTTTTGCAAAATAAATCTGATATTCGTTCAGTTTGAATAAAACATAATCGTCGGGATTGGCCCATTTGTCCGTGTTCTCAGCAATATCTTTTATTGTTGCCTTTTTGAATGCAACTACCTGGCAAAAACACAAATGTGCACCTTTAGCGACCCACAACTCTCCTGTTTATTTCGTTATTAGTCAATCAAGTCTAGGAATTATAAAAAATACAGCCTTTTGAAGAATCGGATCAGATTGCATCGAAATGGCAATAATAATCGGATGCCTACACAAGTTAGATACATACATATGCTGAAAATTAACATTCAAACCAAAGGACCTCGATATTGTCTTGACTTATAAAAGAAGAATGAGACACTGCCCGTACTGCTTATAGAAAGGAGGAAGATACTTTGCGCCAATGTTCCTTTGTCTGAAAAATTTCGCGGGCAGACACGACCATTCGTCTGTATGTTCGTGGGCTATTAAAGTCAAAAAGTGCAAAATTTTCCAAAAACAACCTAGCCTTTTTGAAAGATTCCTTAAATGCCACAATAGTGGAACTATATCAAAATAAGCACTGAGCATACAACGCTTAAGGACAAATTTTGCCCCTATCAGCATCAAACAATTGCCGCACTGTTTTTGTTGAGTTTTCCGTTCGAAAAACATTTCATAGCAATTAAAGCAGATTCTAGTTAATAATAATAATAACTTTACATCACGTTCAAGTTGCAAGGCGTTGAGGACTTCACTTCTTTCAGTGCTTTCCTCAGTGTGGCCAAAATATGCGGCTCCAAGTAATAAATACAGAAATATCCAAATCCACATCACAATGGGGGAAAAGATCAGTCTGAAACGATATAATACTACGGCTATTTTGAAATTTTTATATTGTGTTAGTAAAGTTTTTAATATGTATATACATATAAGTTTTTAATATACTAGGGGAAGACGACCTAATAAGGGACAGTCCCCAATAAGGGACACTCCAACTTTCTCGTGATTGCCTAAATTATAGGCTTAATTTAATTGGAAACTGAATCGTCACGTGATAGCCCACGTTTCGCTCTATCGATTGGCATCACGTTTCATGTGATAACTGACTTCCAATCAAAATTAGGGTACCGTTTTCACATTCCGTCATAATAATTGAAAATGTATGGCCAGACAGTTGATTGTAGCATGAAAGTTTATCACGCTTACCTGACGCGAAAGTTGCATTATTTGCAATAAATGTGGTATCGTTCGAAAGCTTAACTTCTGCTGCGTCGCCTCGCATCAAGATTTTTTCAAAGTTGTTAAACAAACCAGCACGTAGTTTGAGTTAACAGTTTGACCTTTGTGTTTTTTACCTTACCCATTTAAGGGACACCCCATGCCCTATTAAGGGACAGCGATGCCGATTTAGGGACAGGTCAAACTAAATTAAATAAGGGACGATTTACATTTATTTAACAGCCTGTTTAGTGTACTAATTGAAGAAAAAGTGAGGAAAGACTGTTCATGTACAAACACAATCATTTTGGGTTTTGTGATTTATAACATGAAGTTACTTCTTTTTAAAGTCTGACATTTTGACCGCTATTGGTGTACCGGTCCCTTCATTTTATGCTTCGGAGTTTCTATTTTCGCAAGAAAATTGTCAAAATTTCTAAAGAATGAGTAGTGTTGTTTTAGTATACTATAACTGATACTAAAACTAGTTTTAGTATATGATACTAAAACTAAATCAAATTGGCTATACTATAACTATAACTAAAACTAAACTAAATTCAGACAGCCAAACTATAACTGTATCGAAACTAAACTAATTTCAGAGCGGTATACTATAAATAAAACTAAACTAAATTTGGGCTTATACCAAAATCAGTTTTAGTACACAAAACTAGTTTTAGTAAGCATGTTATACTATAACTAGTTTTGGTATGCCCGTTTACTAAAACTAGGAGTTTTAGTAAGCCTGTTATACCTACTAAAACTAGTTATGGTACACCCGCTTACTAAAACTCTGGAGTTTTAGTAACCGCTGAGAAAATATTTTGCACACAGCAGAATCTTTATTCTTATTGGATAAATACTATAGATTTTTTTTGTCACGCCCAGAAGGTGTTCGAGCACAGGGTGGTGCACAGATTCACCTCTTCCTTGTGTTGAAGTTATACCAGGCTGCGAGTAGTAACTCCAAAACAAGAGTATTCCTAAGCTACTTGAGGGGGGGATTAAATTACCATATTTCTTTCGGGGTTTAAAATTAAGTTTAGGGCGAGGTTTGAGACCTGACTTCCGATCCCGCAAGCGGAGGTACCGCAAGCGGGGTACAGTCGTGAGTGTCCCAGATTAATATTTTAATTAAATATTTTATTTGGTTATGAGGTAGTAAAGGAGCAGCAGTCGTAGAGCTCTATTTGCAGATTCAGTTGTACCAGTGTCCAGTACTAGCAGTGAATCTCGTAGTGGCTGCAAGCGTATGAACAGCAGCCCTATTAGTTGCTGTCGTAGTAGCATAAGTCGTGGTGTCTGCAATTGTTGTAGCAGTAGGTGTGGTAGCAATAGTCGTAGTAGTCGTTAATCTTCATAGTATCTGGTTGACCAGGATCTTCTTCTACCAGAGCATTTGTAGTATTTTAGCATCAAATCCAACTTTTGGAAAATCATATGCATTCAATGGGAGCAGCAAATTTGCCCTTACTTGCAAGCAAAACTTATGTGGCATTTGAATAATTTAAAATCATGCTTTAGAATGGCATCACTGAACCCAGTGGATTAGGCAGTCTTAACTTTTACCACACCGTTTTTTGAGTCAGGCTGAATAGACTTAACCATGCACGCCAATGTTAACCATATAAGTTAGTTTATAGTTTAATCCGCTGGTAGTTTAGGTAAGGGTTTAGACAACAATTAAGTCGCTGACATATTTTAACCAAGGGCCTATCCCTTTACCGGAGTAAACGGACTGGACTTATTTAAGTCCGAGGTTTTGGAATGACAAGTCGAACTAAACGGACTAAACGGTTTAAAATAAGTCTGCGGCTTAATTTTAGTCCGAACCCATTCTTAAACTACAACTGGAGTAAACGGATTTAACATGCACGCTTAATATTAGCGTGCATAGTTAAGTCCGTTTAGTCCGACTAAAAAGCAGCGCACTAAAAGTTAAGTCCGTTTAATCCGGAGGTATTGGAATGGCATTTTTGAGCATAATTTTTAAACCGTTTAGTCCGGTTATAATTAACCCTTTAATCCGGTAAAGGAATAGGCCCCAAGTTTGTTTGCGGCTTTCCTCAACTCCGACTCAAAATATGTTTAGTCCGTTTAACCCGCTAAAGGAGTAGGCCCGTGATAGAAAGTGAAAGTTTGAATTTTTAACTGATTGCTTATAATCGTCAAAAAACTAAAGCTAGAGTTAAATAGGATGAAATACTATAATTGGAGAAAAACGCTCGCCGTCAAAATGCCTTTATACTAAAACTCCATACTAAAACTATACTATAACTAAAACTAAAACTCCAGCAAAAAGCCTATACTATAACTAGAACTAAAACTAAACTAAATTTCAGCCGCTATACTATAACTGTATCAAAACTAAACTAAATGGGGGCTCTATACTATAACTGTATCGAAACTAAACTAAAATTTCTATACTAAAAAACACTAAGAATGAGTACCTACAGTTCAGTTTATACATGTTTTTTTGCAATTGTTGCATATTCGATTTTAGCTCAGTGCCAAAGGTAGATATTGCGGTCCTTGTTTAAATAACGTCAAAAGTTTCCGTTTGATGCTCGTGTAACTGTAAGGTCGATTTATAGCTATGCACTTCTGGACGGACAATGGGACATACGGACAAATAGATGTCTGTGACTCTGTGCAAACTGAACGGCCGAGCGGCAATTCAATTTATGCTTTTGTCCATTTTGTATATTGTGCCCTAATGTTCATTTATCCGACATTCAAATGCACTTTCAGTAGAGCAAGCGGACACACAGCTCAAAAAATGAATCGCACCTTTGCCTATATGATTGTAAAGGCGTATTTCCGTACGTTACCAATGCCCAATTCCGAAAAATTGAATAGATTGAAAACGTGAAACTTTCTATTTTTATTAACGTTATAAAAGTTAAAAATAAGTTCAGGGAAAAACTAATTTTTTCGATATTGTGGAACTATTATTGTACAATTTTTGGCCATTATTACGCATTTTCTTGCGTAAATTTTCAACGTTTTTACCTGTAAGGGCAAAACCCAGCCCGCAGCCAGGAGCCGGCACGTCCCTGGTCGAGGTCCCAGTCTGGCCATGCCTGGGTGATCCTTAACCCCACATGGGCCAATCCGGTTCATGTGGCTCTTAAAATCATAAGTTCTCTAGAGGGGAAAAAATGAGTCGTCAAAAGTGAGATTTTGATGTATCCAGAGGTAATTTCTGGTCCTGATCTCAAATCTGTGGTCATCTGTGGTCACACACAACGCAAATTTCCTATTCCGGCGTGGGGCCCGCGGGCCGGCCCGTCACAGTTTATCAAGTGAAAATTTGCGTTGTGTGTGCGTCTATGTGTAGTGTGCGTGTGCACTTGCACTGGAAAAATATTTTTATATGTATGTATGTTATGCAGCGTTGCTCATACGCTGCTGCTGTTCAAAAGGGCCAAGGGCTCGCGAATAGCTACGGCCCGGCGGGCCGCGCATGCCCCAGGGATTTTCATTTTGGCGCGGGTCCGCTACAGTCCAGCGGGACCGTTTACATTTTGGGCCCTGAATTTTACAGGCCGGCCCCAGGCCGTTAGACTTTGTGAAAACGCAGTCCGGGGCCGTTCCTATATGGATTGGCTAAAATAACGTGTTGTTTGTGTGAATTGGAAAATTATTTGCCTAGAATATATAAAGTTCCTTAACGATTAGCAACCTGTCGACGCCCGGCGATTTTTTCCACTTTCATTTGTCAAACATACTCAAAAGTGCAGTTTGTAAACTCTTAATAAAGTGTGGTCTTAGTTAATTACTCGGTTGAATTAAATTTGGTCTTGCAAATTCAACTAATAGACAAGTTTGTCCCTTGTTTTGTCTCAAAAGTTGTGTCCCTTGTTCGATACGCTGTGTCCCGCATTGGGACTGCCCCTGTTCCTAATTTAGTACATTCAGGGAGAAGAAGGCTGAGTTTACAATTTCCATAGCTGAGAAAAATTTGTTTTTGCATAAGCTAAGAATTTGTAGTTATTTTTTACTTACTGATTTTCTAGTTAAACTCTTTTCTTTCTCATAAGCTACCCTTGAAGCATCACCCGAGTAAAGTGGTATTTCAACACACAGGAGCGTAGCCAGGGGGGGGGGGAATCGGGGGAATTCCCCCCACCCGAAATTTTTTCCGACTGAAATTTTACACGAAAGGGTCCCCCCTTTGGTTTTCATGGTCCGGCCGGAAAAAATTTCTGATACGTCTCCAACTGACCAAATTTGGCCTAAAAATCAAAAAATCGTACAAATTGTTTTCCGACCCCCGCAACAGTGAGTTTAATTTAAATGACCAAAATTGCATTTTTTTATGTACACCCAAGATTTTTTTCTGGGGGCTGCCGCCCCTAGACCCCTGCAACTCTTCGACTTAGTGTTCTTTGCTTTTGTCTTGCCTGAAAGCATATGCATGTGCATGCATGTGCATGTGTAGTTGCATTTTGTATTATGCATTTGCTTAATACACTGCATAGTGTATTGTTTTAGCTGATTTGTTGTTATAAAAATGACATTTTTAGTAAAAGTACAGTTTTTAATACCAAAAAATTTCGGAAAATTTGCAGATTTGCTAGCTTTCTAACCCGTGCCGGTGTCACGGTGTAAATTTTCCCCCCTGTGGATTTTCCCCCCGGAAAAATTACCCCGGTGTAAATTTTCCCCCCGGAAAATTTGCACCGGGGTAGATTTTCCGGGGGGAATATTCACACCAACCATATAATTTAACTGTTTTTAACTTATTTTTTCAAAACTGGCGATTTTGACGATAAATTTATTTGTATTTATGTATTTTTGTTTATTTATTTTTATCAACATATAAATTTTTAGGCTGTGATAACTTTAGACTAGACAAAAGACAATGAATTTCGAAGCTATGGTAATAGCATAGTATATATCATACATAGATTATCTGGGCCCGTTATTTTCGAATCAAAATGTTCAATGTTGAAAATTAAGATTCATTGAAACATTGGCAAACGCTGAATTTAACACAGAATTACAGGATAATTAGTGGTCGTCGTTGAAATGTTTGCGCTTGAAAATTTTTTCAACGACAAATGCTTCAATCGGGCCCTGAACAGTGTTGTGTACCGATGAGGCAAGTGAAAGCCCGCACACACATATATGTAATTCTCTAAGCCCCCTCCACTCGCCAGTGGTCCAGTCCTAAGAGCATATTTCAGCAGGCTCAATATGCGCTGCCCTAGTGCCCTGAAGGAAAGCTTAACATGCAAAAGTTTTCATTTTAGCATTACCTATTTGTCGCGAAATTATTGGAAAACTAATGCATTTATAAGAAGGGCAAAAAAGGGTTTAATCAAGGTTTTTGATCATCACATTTTTAAGGTAGCATTTATGAGTGATTGGCTTTGGCGAGTATTTCAACGACTATTTTGATCATAAATGAACAAAACTTGCTTGGAATCAATTTTTTTTCTTGATGTGCATATTGCGGTAAAAATTTCAAATTTATTTGAACTATTTTGTTGTTGTCGAAAAATTTTCGATGCAATATAACTAAACCATATATATACGTCTGTTAAGTCTAAGTCCCTTCAGACATGAATGCTTGCGCTTCCATTTTGAACTCGCAACGGATAACGAACGAATCTACCAGCGGTGAACTAATTTGTTTCAATGATTTCACTTTTGATTAAAACATTAAAATAAAACATTAATAGGTACATACATTGTACATACGGAAGGACGGGCATACGGACAAAGGTGCAATTCATACTTTGTTTGTTTGTCCGTATGCTTAAAATTTTGGCAGGGTTGAGCTGAATTTAACTTTGCCGGACATAAGACAAATAAAACTGTGCCGTTTTTACTACGGATGAATTGAACTACGAATACGGACGGGCATACGACTGAACGACCCAAAGTATGAATCGAACAGCGGTTTTGACATTCAGTATATGTGGACGTCCATTCATCCGTCTGTCCCAATGTACGTACAAAAGTATGAATTGACCCTTAAAATCGCCAAATTGCCCCGAAGTTGCAGCGACACGTGCCGATTCCAGGCGACTTGGCCATAATAGCCAAATTTGCCATTATCGTGGTAGCCACGTCGATATGGTAATAAGCATCTATCCGTCGCAGCTATCGCTGTGGCCATCGCCACAGCCGCTACACTGAACGAAAGTCGTCAAAATTTTCAAGTTTGAAAAAATGAGGTTCAAAACAGTCAAATTATATAATTGGTGTGAATTTTCCCCCGTAAAATCTAACCCGGAGCAAATTTAAAATATTAAATAAATATACATAAAAATAATTAAATTTATCGCCAAAATCGCTAGTTTTGAAAAATTAAGTTCAAAATAGTCTAATTGTATGGTTGGTGTGAATTTTCCCCCCGGAAAATCTACCCCGGTGCAAATTTTCCGGGGGGAAAATTTACCCCGGGGTAATTTTTCCGGGGGGAAAATTTACGCCGGGGGAAAATTTACACCGTGACACCGGCCCATCATTTTTGTAAATTTCGGTGTTTTCAGTTCCAATCTTACGTTAGACGCTGCTGTGGTCGAAAATTAGCATTGTTTTTGACCTAAAACTGCTAATATGCGTCATTTTTTGCGTTAAAATGGCAATTAAGTGCATTTTTAACATACTTAAAAAATCGAAAAGTCATCCCCCCCCCGAAATTTTTTTCTGACTACGCCACTGTCAACACATGTTAATTTTAATTTTTTAATTTAATTTCAAGTACGTTTTATAAACTATGGTCATTGACAAACCTTATACAGGATTTCCCACATTGCTTCACTCGTGACTTTAACTTGCTATTGTCTTCATATTCTTCAACATGGTCCAACTGCTGTGACATTTTGGATTAAGTAACTGCAAAATTAGCAGTCAGTGTAAGCTAAAATATATGACATTTTTGTTAAAATTTTTCAAAATGTCAGTAAACATGAAATCATTACAAACATCAAAAACAAGGAGAATGAATTTATTTGCCCGATACGTTGATGAGTAAAAACGGTAGTAAATAAATAAGCATTTTTGTAAGTGAAAGCACAAAATTGAAAAAACAAAACTCGAACAGAAAATATTTTTTAGACCATATGTATATATGTACAGTATAATTTCTACAACATGAAAAAGATATAATTAAAATAAAAAAACTGTTATGAAAAAATGAACCTTGATAGAAAACGTTATGAACGTTGTGACAAAGCTAAATAAATGGAAAGTGAATAAAACGCGATAAACACTGATCAACAAAAAATTACCAAGCAACTAAAAGCATTTTAAAATTTTAAAGGCAATAAATTAGCTGTCGCTAGCCGTCACAGACTCTTAGACAGCTCTTAGACATTTAACTAAAACAAACCATTTAAATACTTTTAAGGAACAAAAAATATAGCTAATCCAGTTTCGTTGCTCAAAGAAATAATGGCAAGGTACATTGTGTATCCTACTTTTAATCGGGATTTGAAAATTTATATACTCAGCGCTTCTGTAAAAATCTTGCTAGACTAACACTAGACATATCTGGATCAATTAAAGCCCGCTTCATACTTCGTGTTTTATGTTTTGTGTTTTTGTGTCTTGTGCTTTGTGTTGTCACCCAGTGTTTTGTACTTTTATGGTCATGTCCGAAGTGTGTGTTTTCGTCTGCGCTTTTGTGTTTTGTGCTTTGATCCTGTGTTTTCAGACATGAAAATTTTGTGTTTTTGGAATCCTGTCGCACATTTGTGTTTTGTTTCAGAATGCTTTTGTGTTTTTGTGCTTTTGTGCTTAGCACGATCTAGTTTAGACTCAAAAGCACACAAAATACAAGTCACGTGTTTTATTTTTCAGTATGATTAAATTTTCAAATATAATTGATTGAGCCCTTCATTTGAAAAATATTTGTTTGTTGCATTGAGTTACTGGTTAAGTCTGACGCCTGTATTAGAAGTTTGTCTAATTTCATATGTTCCTTAACTATCCCAGAATTTGTGATGAATCAGTGAACAAGGAGGACTAGTGAACAAAGGAGGTCTTTGGCAAACCGAAACCCAACTGGGATGGTATTACCCAGGTGGAGGTGTGAAATGCTGTAAATGGTCATAGTTTAACGCTGAAAATTGCTTCCTACACGAAAAGGTTGTGTACAAAAGACACCACACACCGGTAATGCAATCAGCAGCTGCAGTAGTAGACCACTGCGAACTACTCAAAAGGAGGTTGTCAATTGCGTGAAAGCGGCTACCGTATCTGGAAAACAAATAAGGAAAAAACCTGTGAATACCTGAAATAGCGAATCATCAAAGGAAAACTTTACAATGGGAATTTTCTAGCAGATGATGAAAACCTAGCCCTCACGTTTACTCAGAGTCGCAGAACCAAGGACTGTAAAGGAGCAACAATCACCATGTCTGACCAAGGCATTTCTCGCAGATTCCATCAAACCCGAACATCAAGACCCAAGCGTAAAGCCTCTCGAAATTTCGTTTCAAAACCTATCAGAAGTGACGTATTAGAAACTTCAAAACCAAGCGGAATCGTCGGATCTACTAGCAAGCTCCTTACAGGCACAGGGGTTAAAAATAAGGCAAAACATAAAATTTGCCTTTGAACAGGCTATGTTATCAGCATGCAGGTCCATGGCCCTAATAATGGAAGTGGTCAAAGCCAATATGATGGCACAGCCAACCTTGGCTATGCGCTCAATATTAAACAGAAATGACATAACTGCACGAGCCGGAGGAGCAACTATAACCACATACTCTTGTCAAGAAATGAAACCGGCTCATGGTTAACAAAATATTAGACAGAAGCTTTTTCGGATTCTTTACAGGGCAAAACGTTAGTCCATGGCAAATATGGGTTTTCTTAGTTTGCACGTACGTGACAATCGCGTGTATAGTGACTCATTGCTGCCCTACGCACCTAACAGAAAATGTAGCTATCAACATCCCCACCGCGTTACTGCGCATGTTCGAATGGCAACGGACAAAGAAAAAATATTTGTCACGATCATTAGCAATCAGAGCACAGCGACAACAAGCAAAAGCGGTGAAACGAAACGAAGAGCAAGAAATGACGATCTTCCACCAGCAGACACAAGAATGCCCTATAAAAATCTGACACAAACAAACGCTGAGCAAACAAAGTGCTTCCACCCAACAGCCCCATCACGGGAACAGCCTATATATGATTCTGTACCAACGAAAGCGAGAGAAATGCAACTTACATCGCACTCTTTACCCGTACATTGATAACGATGAGCCACCACCTAAGTCTGCCAGAATCAACTCAACCTGTAAGTCTGATAACTTTACGACTGATACAAGTCAGGGCATTCGATTCTGGCCAGAAAGCCTAAATCCGTATGACCATGCAGAACATAACAAAGAGGTCAATTGCACGGACGAGCCAATCCCTTTAATTCCTGTTCAAATAGAAGGACAGATAGCAAAAGCCCTAGTTGATACAGAATCAGGCGTGACCATTATTGACAAACACAAATTTTACAGAATTGGTTGAGAACATTTAATCAGAAAGACTGTTGGCTATATTGAAGCCAGGAATATGACGGGCCAGGAACTGAACCTCCTGTAAGCCATAGTTAAGGGGGGCTTACAAATGGCTCAAGCCTAGACCGGGGATGGCTTGCAAGAAGAATCCTTTCTCCCGTTACCCAACCACGCGGCAGGCGGAGCTTCCAAGTCAGAATCGGAGTCTTTCGAACGGGCCGGGGTTGCCGGACAATGTCGGGTATAGGGGTTTACTTAAAGGGTTAGCGCAGTAGGTGCTGGCGCAGTAGGCGCACGACAACGGACACCAGCGCGCATATGGCAACGCAACTTGACATGAATACCAAAAAAACGCGACTACACCTAAAACTAAGCCTAAAAGGATAACTACCAGCAATGAGCTCGAAAACCATAAGAACTCCAACAAAAGATTAGATATTTAATAGAAAATAGCGAAGTTAACAGTTACAGGCCAATTTGCTGTAAAAAACATAAAAGGACTCAAATGAAAACTCAGTTACACGCGCACGAACCGCTTTTCAGCGAAACGTACCCCGACACTGACTAGCTAGCCAGCCAGGTCACTGACAAAAGTTACACAATAGGAGATTTATATTGAACGTTTGTTTACAAGTGAAAATAAGTAAAAGGTAAGTGAGTCAGTGTAAGGAAGGAAGGGGGGTACTCCCGGCGAAGCTTTACAATCCTAACTAGAGTGGACTTGTAATTACACATAGGCCTAGCTCTCATCACTTAAGGAACCCTCGTGGTTGTTCGATCTCCCCATGAATGCGGACTGGGAAAGAATATACTCAAGAAGCTAGGACCTCACATAATAAATTTCAAGAACAAAACTATCTCTTTCAAAGCACCCCACCAAACCAAAGGAAGAAACTGGAAAGTAATTCTTCCAGAACAAATGATCGTTCCGCCTAGAACGCAAGCCATATTTTGTGGTGTTATCAGAGCCGAAGAATGCGTTGGTGGCATGTTTAAACCAGTAAAACTTGTGGAAGAATCATCTGGCCTATTTATTGCAAAAACGCTAGTTGGAAAATTGAAGAAAGTTCCTGTACGTGTTATAAATTCCGGTTTAAAACCAATTAAACTATATAAGAACACAACAAGAGATACACCTTTTTTTTGCTATTTGGAAGGGAAGCTAGACTGCTTATTGACACTATTCTGCACTTACATCTCCTTCGTTATTGTGAAATTCAAGACTACCAATATGATTTAATACAAGGACTCACTGAAGCATGGAAATTCGCTAAAGAAAATAAACAGGAGGCTCAAGCAAAACAGAAACATCAATACGACAAAAACAGCTCAGAATTTCATCGGACAACTAGTGATGCTGCATTGTCTAGTTGTGGCGGTTGGAAAAACCAAGAAACTCAACCGTCCATGGTATGGCCCTTATCGAATTACAGATGTAAACGCACCTATCGCCGTATTACAAGAAGTACATGGAAGAAAGAAAACCAAACAACGTACCCACTTTAACAGATTGGAACCTATCTACGACCATTGCTGCGTGCCCTGAAACATCCGGAAACGTTTGAAGAAGCTAATAATGAGCAACCGACCGGGCAACCAAAACAGCCCCTGGGTGCAATTACAGCTGAAAACCAACTAAATGAAGAAGAAACTTTGAAAGCTACAAAAGCTTTCCACCCATACAATTTGCGCCCGCGGTAACCCTATAACAAAGCTCCAAGAACTAACCTATGACTGAACATATATTCTGTATATAAAACATTACAGCGCCGAGCTGTAAATTAACGTAATGCATACGGTATGTGGGATGTGCGTGTGAAGCGGTGGTAAACTGGTAACCATAATTTCAGGTCAACTGCAGCGCAGCGAGGCATTACACCGAGGGTGCGGTGACGGCAACCCTGCTAGAAGTGAGCCGCTCAAATCTGGGTTCAGAACATAAAAATTCATAGTCCAAGGTCAACTGCAGTGCAGCGGGGCATTACACCGACGGAGCGGTGACAACAACCCTCTCGCTCACTTCCCCCTCAATACTGGAGTCAGGTTAATCAGAGCATGTGTGTGTATGAGGTGGAATCTAAGCTCAATACAGAATATACGCAAGTCATAATTCCTACGCTTAGTAGCTTAAAAACCTCAATACCTTCTAATACTTTCCCTCATAATATACCTTATAAGCTCGGTACCTCCGTTGAAAATTTCAACTGCAAACATCTTTACTTCTTTAGGTACATAAGCAGCTGGCAGTAATTTTAATATTAATATAAATAGCCAACCTTATTTATCATTAATTAAATATTAATATAAGTAGCGCAGCTCATTTATTTTTAATATTAATAAAACAATTGAAATTAAAAGTATTTTAATAACAATTTTGAATATTAATTATTAAAATAACGGTACTGCCGTATGGATATTGGGACCAACTGAACGGCAGAACGGCTGTTCAATTCATACCTTCGCCCGTACAGCCGTCTGCCACTTTGCCCGTCAGCCATATGTCCGTTCATCTATGTATACTAAACCGCACTAATTCACTGCTCAAAAATATGAATTGCACCTTAGGACCAAGCTATGCGCTTTTGCCTTAAAAAGTTAAAATTAAAAAACGGTTTATATATACAGGCTTTGTCCTTATGCCCTACTGAAGTATGAATCGACCCTAATAACTGTTAACTAAATAACTGATATCTGTGACCCACCATATTTGCAAAAAGAATTGGCTGGCCGTTTCAAACATTTGGTTCAGGCGTACTTAATTTTTAAGACCGGTTCATACTTGTCCTTAAGAACACAGAGGGACAAAGACTAGGGCAAATTTCGGTCAGCTGCTGTGAAGAATTAACGGAAGCGTTTTAGCTAATTTTTACATTCGGTCTGGAAGTGTCGTCAAATATCTTCATGTCAAAAATTGGTTTATTTGGCCAGGTAATCTTGGAATTGCTCAAGGACAAAATGATAGGGACCATGGCAAGTATATGAACCCTGTGAAATCATAACCAGCTTTTCAGCTTTTCTGAACTATTAAATTAGTTCTCTTTCGGCAAATTGATTTACGTAAAGTTTTTCAAAAGTTTGTTTAATGTTGCGAAAAAGTTGAAACAAAGTAATAATAAATTTTGAGAGTTGGTCACTATCTATTGACACCACTAAAGATTGACACAGACAGAACCACTAACTTCAATACCTAATTGTACCTCAATTTTAGTTGTATTCGGTACTATAGTAGTAATATTGGTACTAGTTAGTAGCAGTTATTAATATTATTATTAGAGAATTTTGATTTTAATGAAAATGTTCTAATTCAGAATGTTTAGACTTAGAGCGACTGATCTAATTTCGAACGCTGAAAATTTTCAATAATGAACATTTTCGATGACGAACATTTGCTTTTTCGATGACGAACATTTGCTTTTTTGATGAAAAACATTTGCTTTTTCGGTGACGAACATTTTTGATGACGAACTTTTTGATGACGAACATTTTCGATGACGAACATTTGCTTTTTCGATGACGAACTCGCCGTTGAAAAATCAAATGTTCGTCATCGAAAAAGCAAATTTAAGAAATACTAAAAGGTATAGGCCCGTAAGAAAGTATAGAGTAGGTATGAGCTATGTTACCTCTTTATATTAGCTTAAAAGGGGGGTGGGGTGTTGGGTTGTTGAGTTAAGTTAATATAATTTTTATGTATTAATGTGAATTGTGTTAGGTTAATAAATATTATTAGTTAACCATGCTAGTGTTTCAGGTTAGGACTTAATCTATGTTAGTACTAGTAGTGCTATTCGTGGTCTCGTTCAGACCGTATCCGTTGTGTAGCGACTCGTCAGTGAACTTACACTAACGGAACTTGTTTTTGAAATTTAGAAAAATGTAAAAATATACAAATAAAAATGTGATAAATGGTTTCGTCGCTAACCACGCTCATAATGGGTGATGTTAGTAGACTAAATTATATGCCAGTGTTCTTTTTTATATCTAGTAGAAGATTTTGTGCAGTATCATATCCGTATTTGTTATGTATTTGTTTCTTTTTGCATAAATTGAGGAAACATTGCTCAATATTGCGATTAGAGCAATTATTAGACTTAATGTTATTGAAGAGACGTTTAGTTTTTAGGTTAAAATCGGATATGTTAGTGCAGAGTCTGCTGTATCTGACTAACTCATTTTCCACTGTATTGAAAGCGCAGCAGGTAGCTATAAATGTTCGTCATCGAAAATGTTTTGATCTATCCAAAATTTTTGATGACGAACATTTCAGATGACGAACATTTTGCTTCAATAAATCAGGCCCTGCTGGTCTAAAATAATGTGCGTCAAACATCAAACAGGGAAATCCCCTGAACTTGAAAAAAAATTAAAACGGGAAAAACCCAAGTGCTTTTTAATGGTCTGCGACCTGCGGTAGACTAAACCGTGGAAGAAGTGGGAGCGCAAAGACCCACACTAAAAAATACATTTTCTGTTAAAGGGGGGTAGAAATGCAATAAACTGTAATCTTGTAAATATTATTAAATTTTGTAATGTGTTTAATATTAATTGATGATGTTATGATATTATTATGCAAAAAGTTCATTCTCGCGAACTTACTTTTATAACTAGAGGGTATTTTTTTTCAAATATTCCTTCTGCACCCAAACAAATTAATTTCAAATTACACATTCCATTCCAAATTCATTTTACTCTAAACAGCAAATTCCACCCATAGAGTCATTGCCCTCTAGGACTATACAAGTAAGGGCACGAGAGGGGAAAGTTAGTTGTGGTTGCAATAAACCAATACCGCCAACTTGCCTTGTCTTAAGGGGGCGCTCCGGGAATCGGGGGTTACATCGAAAATTGGCAAAAAAATTGGCAAATGTCAAACTTTACTATACATATATGTACTATGGCACAAAAGAACACTGGAGGCAAAATTTAAATCACGTGATCATGTCACGTGACTCCCAGAGCACCAAACGTGAGTGAACTTTCGGCAAACGATAACTCTGCCTATACTTTGCGTATAGTTACACTTTATATACCAAAATGTAGCTTATGTGCTTCTCTAGTTGAACATTATTTTGGTTTTTAACATTTATGCCAGGTTTGGATAAAAAATCTCATTGTGTGTTTTCGAAGTCGAACTCTGAGTAATAAAAATCCCATAAAAAACTTTCTAGGCTTTATTTTAAAAAACTGAAAAATTGTTCAACTGCGCAGAGCCTAAGACTATAATTGTGCAAAATTTTGTAGAAAAATATCTTACCAGCATTTTATAATCGAATGCCGAATAATTGGTTTTGTATTCACATAGCCTATGTATTTGAGTCTGCTGCTTCTGAAAATGGTTTCTGGTGCGATTTTTTTGCACAGAACGCAATAAAATTGTTTTAATTTTTCATAGGACTAATAAAATTTACGTATCGTCTGTTTGGGAAACCTCAAAAAGCGTTCATTCGCTGGCTTACTTGCTGAATTTGTGTAAAAGTCGAATAAAATCAGTAAATTGTCCAATTTTTTCCAAATTTTTTGCTGTGGAGATATGCACGTCAAAACATCAGAAATAGTATTTTGGGCAACTTTCCTTCAAGACTGATAGGCGATTTTGGCTAATTTTAAAAAATACAGCCCAAATCCTTGATTCCCGGAGCGCCCCCTTAAGTGTTGAGACCCAACACTTCAGTTTTTGAATGCTGAAACTCAGCATTGTTAATCGACTAAACTCTGAGGGTGGATTTCACAAAGCTGGTTTTACTAAACCATTGGTTTTACGTACATTTTGCATGATTAGCACATAATTTCATTACGAAATATCGAATTATTCGTTACGAATTTCGTAGATTTTTTAAAACCATTGGCTTAGCTCAGATGAAATTTCAAACCTGCAGCGCAGCGGGTCTCTGTTCTGCTGAAATTTCATCTGAGCTAAACCAATGGTCTAAGAAAATCTACAAAATTCGTAACGAATCAGGCTACATTTCGTATTGAAATTACGAGCAAATCATGCAAAACCACCTTTGTGAAATCCACCCTGAGAGTCTCAACTTACGCTACGGCATACTAGCCCTAGCCCGTCACAATGCCGTTTTTTCCACTTATTCCACCGTTAAGGCTTATAGCACCATTATTTTCACTCTATATTTTTATTAAGGTGGCTCTCCTGAAATGTGACTTTACAAAAACGGCAGTCTGGGGCCAATTTTAGATGCACAGTGGCAAGCTGGTGTAAAAGTATGCCCAAAAATGAAGTTGATACAGATTAGCATTCACTGTAGAGCAAACGTGAGTGGGATTTCGGCTTGCTATTTCTCTTCACAAGTAACGAGCTGTTGCACAATCCATAGCACATTTTGCTCATCTCAACGTGATCAAGCGGTCGCGAAATGTCATTTTTATGAATACGATTGATACATTGAAAAACACTGAAACGCGTTTTTTTGAAAAAACGTAAGTTTTACTAAATTTTTTAACTACGATCGATTTGCTCAAAATCTAATTTTGCGACTGCTTGAAGACAACAAGTTGCATTCATGTGCCAAATTTTAACTTTTTTCGTGAGCCAATTTTTTAAAGTCGCAAGCCGAAAATTTGCGTTTGTATTTACACTACACGCACTACAAATATTCCTGTCTCATGCAGAAAAGAGTGCGTTATTTCACAAAAATTATGCTACACTCAATAAAACGCCAAAAAGTTTCAAGTATGTATGTTCCAGCAAAACACAACTGCTAGTGGTTTTTAACCTTTCAAATTCATCACATACGTGTAGATGCACTGGCTTGTGAAGGCATTTCCGTGAGCTTTTCGGATCCGTGAAGCTGGCGAAGAAAGTAGTGGCACAAACTCTGATTTTTACGGCACAAATTTACTCACAATTGTGCTAAATTTGTGCCGCAAAAATTGGAATTTGTGCCTTTACTGGAACGGAGAACAAAGAGCGCCTTTATCGTGGTGTTGACTTCACAACACGAGGTGCTAACCAGTAGCGTAGCCAGGATTTTGCTGAGGGGAAGGCAGAGAATATATATAATATGGTCTGGGTCTGGGGGCGGCAGCCCCCAGAAGCTAGCGCTTTTTTAAAATTTTGAAATAAAATTTGCATTGAAAACATAATTTCAAGCCACACGGCCAAAAAAGTAGAATGATCGTGGGGGTCTGGAGGCGGCAGCCCCCAGAAGCTAGCGCTTTTTTAAAATTTTGAAATAAAACTTGCATTGAAAACTTAATTTCAAGCCACACTTGGCCAAGAAAGTAGAATGATCGTGGGGGTCTGGGGGCGGCAGCCCCCAGAAGCTGGCGCTTTTTTAAAATTTTGAAACAAAATTTGCATTGAAAACTTAATTTCAAGCCACACTTGGCCAAGAAAGTAGTATACAACAAATAATATACAACTGTCGAAAAATAATACTTTCACACTTTCAAAAAATAGAGCTCAGAATCCAAAATCAGATGTATAGAAATTATTTTCGAATAGGCTAGGTTAGAAGTTTGTAGCATGTAAGCTTTAGCTGGAAATCAAACGGCGCAAATGAGGCGGGGGCTGGAGAACTTCAAACTGACATTTTTTCACCGTGAAAACACGTTTTTATAGGTTTTCGCATGCGCTGAGTTTATTTTTAGCACTCTCCATGCGGAAAAACGTTGGTTTATACCTATTCAAAATAAATTCAATTTTTGTCGAAAATCATCGTTTTTCGACATATTAGGGCTAATCGTGGAAAATTATGACCAATACAGTCGTTCAGCCTGAAGTTTGATTGTCATAAAATAACACATTATAATATATTTAATACAGCTCTCTTAGCAACATATTTAGCTCATTTATACTAAAAATAGTAATTTTGCCAACTGAAAAAAGAGGCGAAATAAATATACATAGTTAAATTGAGCTTGCATATCAAAAGTTTTATATTCTTTTCGCGTTTACAATAAATTAATTACATTTTCATATAAAATTAAGCATCATTAGGCATAAGTAGCGATTTTAACTGAAAGCGAATATCATAAATACGATTTACAAACGCCATTGATGCTCAGCAGCAAGCTGGGACTGACAGTCAGTTTCGGTTCAAAAGTGCAGCTTTATTTATGATTCCACAGTAGCAAGTGTCCTTTTATTTGATGCAAACAACTAAGACTAAGCCTTTTCTGACCCACCTACTAAGCTTGAGCCTTAGCACTAAGCCTCAGCCTAAGCACTAAGCCTCAGCCTAAGCACTAAGCCTAAGCCTAACCTACATAAGCACTAAGCCTATGCCTAAGCACTAAGCCTAAGCCTGAGGCCTAATTTTATGGGAAAACCTACTAATAAGCATCAAAAACAAATTTGCTGCACTAAAGTACACCAACCAGTTCCATATTTTAAAAAAATTCCCAGCTATGGCCCGAAATTTGCATTGAACCTTACTTGTGCTGTAACGCTTCAATCAGCCTGGCTCGGGTAGCTTCAGGAAAAGTTTTGTAACTTTTCAAAGCCTGAACCGATTTACAAAATTTTTTCAGCATTTAGTAGCTTAGAAGTTGCTCTTTCAATGGTAGCAGCAGGTCTTTATTTGATTCAGTATTTTTGCGTAATCCAATTTTGCGCAAAAAATTTCATGTAAAGATTAATTTTTTGACAAAGTTTGATTTCCAGATAGAGCTTACATCGTACAACCTTCTAACCTAGCCTATTCAAAAGAGCGTTCAATTTTGACCCCCCCTAGGTTTGGGGGATGTAGGGGACTTTCAACACCAATAATTTCACTTCAGATTTTCATTAAAAGGGGCGGCAGCTATTTTGGGGGCTCGAGATCAGATTGGGGGCATGGTTGACGATGGGGGTTTCATATTTTTATTAAAAGATGGGGTAGGAAGCGAATTAGAATCCAAAATAATTTCTCCCCCCCCCGCTTCAGTCTGACCAATCAAACTTTGTCCAAAAATTAAACTTTACATAAATTTTTTTGCGCAAAATTGAATTTATGCAAAAATACTGCTGCTACCATTGACAAGAGCAACGTGTAAGTGTAACTGTGTTTGCCGAGTGGTTGGGGTTTGAAACCGCCTCCGAAAACCGTACCAGGACGCTAGCTGGGCGTCAACCAATAAATACAATAAATACACTGCCAACTTCACAACTTTTTTGTCATCTCTGAAACGTCGGGTTAAATGCAGTTGGGGGGGAATAGTGGACCTATTTTTTTGAGTAGAGCACCTTGGGGGAAGCATTTCTGCTTCAAAAACCCCTATTTCATTTTTTGGATTTTCTGAGATATGACCCCCCGAAATCTGAACTCTCAGTGAGGGACGTTTTCGCAGATTTTATCCGAAGCTCTTGTTTTTTCCGTTTTAATTGTGTCTAAATGGTGTCAGATTATTGCTTACAACTTTTTAGAATCAAAACAAAGGCTCTTTGACCGAGTTCCTGTCGAAAAATTGGCCAAATTCTCCTGAAACGTCCAAATTTTGAGCAAAAAAATAGGTCCACTATTCCCCCCCCCCAACTGCACTTGGTCCGAAACGTACACGAAACCTAGGCCCGTATTCATATACTAACACTAACGCTTAAAGTTAGTGTTTACACTAAGTGTTAGCGCTTATAAGCGCTAAGCGTTATTCACATACTTAGTGTTTATTTAAGCGCTTAGCAAACACTAACGCTTAACTTAGCGTATCAATTTTGTATTCACATACTTAAAATTTAGTGTTTGGCTTAGAATTAAGCGCTTAAGTTTAGGGACCTCGGGAGCTCCCTAAGCGCTAAGCGCTTAGTTAGGGGATGGTGTGGGGAAGGGATAGGGAGAGTGGGGGAGGTTTTTGGCCGCCATGGGAAGAAAGGGCATGCAATGTAGGATATATTAGTGACATTTTCCGACCAATTCGATCCATTTTGCTCGTTTAATCGCCAAAAATAAAAAATGCACTTTGTTGTCCAAATTCGTTTTTTTACATTTTTGAGTAGAGCATCTTAATCGAAGTAATTTTTCTTCAAGAACTTCTATTTGAAAATTCATTTTTTTCAAGCGTTTATTTTGTGAATAACAGTTTAGTACAAATTAAGCGCTAACACTTAGCAAACGCTTAGCGTTAGTATGTGAATAACTCTTAGTATGTGAATTCGGGCCCTAGAGTTGTTTTGTTTAATATGACCAAAAAATATCAGTGTAATTTGTGCCGCAATTTTAAAAAAGAAACACAACATTCGGAGGCAAACAATTTATGGTTAAAACTAGAAGTTTCGCTTCGGTGCCTGGCTTCAATCCGCTAAATAAAAATTAAAATATCCGGCAAAACTTAAACGTGATCCTGTTATTTTATAGTGCTGAACTTAGGTTAAATACAACTAAGGTGAAACTTGTGGACCTTTTTAGTTTAAAAAAGTTTATTCAATTTTTTTACGTAGAAATTAGAGTTTGTAACGCTTTCCAACAAGTTAAACAATGATCATGCACCTTTCTGCATTTTTTCTAAAATGCGTACACAGGACGGATTATCTGTTCAAAACGGGTTTAAAAACTGTTCAAAACCAGTTCAAAAAATTTTGAACTGGATTTGAACAAGCAATTTTGGACTAGTTTTGAATGTTTTTTAGACGTTTTTTGAATATTTTTGAACTGGTTTTGAACGTTTTTAAACTAGTTTTGGACTCGTTCAAAACGAGTCTAAAACGAGTCCAAAACATTTCCAGCGCAAGTTTGAATGAAATTTGAACTCCTTTTGAACGAAATTTGAACTAGTTTTAAACTAGTTTTGGACGCGTTTTAGACATACGCTGACTAAGTTTGAACTCGTTTTGGACTGGTTTTGAACTGGTTTTGAATGTTTTTTAAACTAGTTTTGGACGTTCTGTTTCTCAGCGCTAGCCTGCACGCAGGAATTTTGAACTCGTTTTGAACCCGTTTTAAACTAGTTTTGAACGTTTTTGTAGCATTTACTGATGCACCCTGGGACCTCCTCGGTTCCACCGTATATAGTTCAATCGTTTTCTAGTTTCTACCGTTTTTAATTTTTTTAACTTAGGTATTTTTCGTGCTGTTACATGGTACATGACTCCCATCAGGATCAGTCCATCATTCCCACAAAAATGCCTCTACATACAAGAACTATATATACAGTATACATATTATATTAGTTTCGTTCGAACACATACGGACAACCATACATGTAACGGGGTCAAAATTTCAGGGACCCTCCGCCCCTGATCGACAAAAAATACCCTACGTTTTGCCAAATTTTGTAAAATTTTCTCAAAAAAAGTGCCAATTTTTTCTAAATTTTGCCCAAATTTTGGGGACCCTCCCCCCCGGCCGCTCATTTTGGGAGGGGGTCCCCCCCATCCCCTCCCTCATACATGTATAGTAGGCGGGGAAAAAGCCGCATTTTCATATTTCGTCATGTAGCTCATAGACTATACGTTTTCACGGGAAACCAAAAAAATCTGTCGTAGGCCCAACCTTGCTCTAAACGCTGGGACCGGTTTCATTTCGCTATCTCTTACCGTTTTTTTTTGGCAGCAAGCCAAAAACTTGCCGCGGAAAAAAACCCATTTGGGGGAAGAAACCCACCCCATAAATCACCCGAAAAGTGTGTTAGCGGCAGTTTTTCAACTTTATGGCACATATTCGAAGTAGTAGAGGCCCCTGATGCCAAAACTATACGCAGTAACGCAGGGTTGGCACTTGGCAGTCTCGGTCTCGTTCTTGGTAGGAAAACCGAGACCTGCCATAGGGTGGTCTCGGTATTTCAGATGAGGCTAGAAGTTTTCAAAATTTTTTTACGATCACGAAGATTTTTTTACGATTTAAGATTCCAAATAGAATGCCAAGCATGGAATGGTCAAAACTGTCTGCTGCAGAAGAATGTCAGTTCACGGGCAAACTAACTTCAAGATTAAACTTTGTACATCCATCTATTAATTAAAGTTTGAGCTACATAGAATGGGTTGTCGGACTTAGCGAGTATAGAAATACTGACCATCATTTACCAAACAGTGCTAACTTCGTATATGATTTGTAACTAAAAATTTGCTGGTTTCAGCAACGTTACGAAGCGCGATTTGGGTGGCAGTTTAATTGAATTTCTTGAGCCCCACCCTGTCAACGCATGTCAAAGCATCAAGTATCTGAAAAAACCTAGGCACAATCAAATGCTTTTTGGGCTATGGAGTGGTTGAGGCATCAAACCTTTCCCCCCACCTAACTGTGTCAGCTGGAGAAACTTTTCTGGTCCGTGATGATGCTCCTATTAGCGCTTCTGATAGTAGCACCACTGCACCAGCACGGACGATTCTACGCTGGCACCTGAGTCAGACTGTCAAAGTGCAAATATATGTATGCAAATGCAATGCACTATAAAACACACTGTGGTATGCGAAGAAGTGTGCGAAACTTTTAAAACATTCCAAAAGTTGACAGAATTGCGGAAAAATAATCCTATAGTCCGGCTGTCAATCACCTACTCTCATGTTTGCGGTCGTTTACAATGTTAAGTTTCTCGCAACTTCGCAAGTCATACACTCATAAACCTAAACTGATGGTCACTTTTTGTAACTTAATCACTATTTTTTTCACATTTCAAAGTATTTCAAATTTTTAAAATTGAAACTTGAAAAAAGAACCCCCAAGGGCTGGTCTCGGTCTCGTAGGTCTCGTTTGGGTGGTCTCGGTTGCTTGGTCTCGGTCTCGGTTGCAAACCCGAGACTTGCCAACTCTGGCAGTAAGTAACTAAGCCTTTCCTAGCCCACCTACTAAGCGATACCTGGAAACGTCTAAGTGTGTAGATTTCAAAAATAGAAAAATCTCGCGAAAAAAATTTACTATTAAGGAAGTCAGAGTCGTTTTTGCACAGCCGGTTTTTCGCTTGTTAACAGAAAAGAAAAGTCTAGTTCTCCGGCCAAGGCTGAGCGCAAGGCAAATTTAGTTTAAAGTTGAAATTTCCTGCCTACAGTACTGTGCAAAAAAAGTTCCCTGTTCGTCGGCGTACGACGAGCTTCGTCGTTCGCGAAAAGTGACGAACGGTGGCCGGAAAGTGACGAACAAAAAATTTTCAATTTTTCACTTTTTTACACTGAAAATGTGTTTTGGAGCACTTTTTAAAAAATTTTTGAACCAATTTTTTGTTCGTCACTTTCCGGCCACCGTTCGTCACTTTTCGCGAACGACGACGGCCTAACTACAGGCAGTTCGGATCAAGTGCAGTTGGGGGGGGGGGAATAGTGGGCCTATTTTTTTGGAGTAGAGCACCTTGAGGGAAGCATTTTTTGTAATAGAACCCCTATCCACAAATTTGGATTTTCTGAGCTATGACCCCTTGAACATGGCATTTTCAGTGTTTTTGGACATGAACGTAGGCTAAAGTTCGAAGCCAAAATTGGCTATAATCTTTGTTTTCGGATAGTTTTGAGTGCGTTATGATGTTTTAAGGCATCGTCTAGGCTTAGTTGGCAGGATTCTCTAGGCTAAGCTGGCAGGATTTTTTCTGAAAATTTCTATTTTTTACTGCCTAAGCCTAAGCCTGAACCTAAGCCGAAGCCTAAGCCAGATACTAAGCCTAAGCCTAAGCCCAAGCCTAAATTAAGGCCAAGTTTGAATTTGGTCAAAAATTGGACGTTTCCGGCGAATTCGGCCAATTTTTCGGCTGAAACCCGGTCAAAGAGCCTTTGTTTTGATTCTAAAAAATTTTAAACAATAATCTGACACTATTTAGACACGATTAGAACACAAAAATCAAGGGTTTCGGAAAAAAATTGCGAAAACGTCCCTAACTGAGGGTTCAGATTTCGGGGGGTCATATCTCAGAAAATCCAAAAAATTAAATACGGGTTCTTGAAGCAAAAATGCTTCCCCCAAAGTGCTCTACACATAAAAATAGGTCCACTATCCCCCCCCCCACCAACTGCCTTTAACCCAAATTGCGCCAACGCTGGTAGGGCTTATATAATATATATATATTTGGTCCTATCGCCAAATCGGCAAATTACGCTTTGGAATATCATAGTAATACATCGCTCTTAAAATAATTATGGTTTCACCAACTGGAACGATTTGGAAATTTGCGCGAACTCGCTATTATTAAAATTTGCGAACTAAAAAATACAAACTGCAGCATATATACGCAAAAAGTAAACCTATGTAATGATAAAATTGCAAATACACACACACAAAAAACTAACAATACCGTAGTATAACAGTATGTATACAAATAACACACAGATAAAATAGAAATAGATAGAAATACTAGATAGAAATAAATAGAAATACTCCGTAATAACACAGAGAGTGAGCACATAGAGACTCCGCAGAGAATCAGCACATACACAGCACGTATATATTCAAAATATCTAAAATTAGTCCAAAACGCGTTTAAAACAATTTTGAACTAGTTTTGGACGAAATTTGAACGTCCAAAACCAGTTCAAAACCTGCGCGCTGGCTGCCAAATTTGTTTAAAACGAGTTCAAAAACTTTTGAACTGGTTTTGAACAATGTGGGCACGTTCAAAACTAGTCCAAAATTGTCAGCGTTTTGAACTAGTTTTGGACTAGTTTTGAACAAATGGTTTTCCTGTGGTAGTTTTGCCAATCTAAACAACTTTAAACGGAGCCAAACAGAACATATTAAAAAATAAAAAAAGAAAAAATCTCAAGAAACACAAAAAAGCAAAAGTCTTACTCGCAAAAAATAAATTGCGAATTACTTTAGCGAATAATTAGCGAATTACTTTCTTCGCCAGCTTCACGGACCCAATTCGGTCGTATAACACGAGGCCGAGTCGTCACTCGTCACGAGCCAGAATCGTCGCCAGGCCGAATCGTCTATTTTTTAATGCAATGTTTAGGCTTAGCTGGCACGATTTTTCCTAAAAATTTCCATTTTCTGACTTATTTCCCAAGCCTAAGTCCAAGCCTAAATTAAGCACACGTTTAAAAATGGCGATTCGGCCAGGCGACGATTCGGCCTTGTGCAACATTTTCGGCCTAGCGACGATTCGGCCTCGTGACAATTCGGCCTCGTGTAGACACGCCAAATTTTCTTGCTGAAAATTGCTCCAAAATTTAATGTGATGTGATTATGTATATCAAATTGAAGGTAAATTATTTCTGAACCAGTGTTTTTTTTCGTCAAAAATTTTGCGCTGTCTGACGCACATGCCCAAATTTTTTTGCGGCATTTTGAAAAAAAGTGCGCAGAACGGTTATACTGCTTTCTAAGAAGCGCGTGTTTTAGGTGAAATTTGCTTTATAATGGCACTGGCCGTCCTCAATTGCGATTTTTGGGATTTGAAAATTTTTTCTGAGAAAATTTTCAACTCTTATCTTTAAGCAGTGGCGTACCTAGAAAAAAATTTCGGGAAGTATTGGTAATGACTTTTTGATTTTTTGTAATGGGTTAAAATTAGTGATCGAACGGGATTGAAGTTCGTGATCGGGATCGGGATTTTACCCTCGGTCTTCGGGATTCGGGATCCCGTTCGATCACTAGTTAAAAGTACTTTTTTCAGTAAGTACCCAGGATTTCGCGAAGGGGGGGGGGCTGAACTGATGGTCGACAACCGGGGGGGGGGGGGGTGAAACGCACGCGCAGTTGCGACAGTCTGTTTAGCTTTTTAGAATTTTTAAACTTATTGCATTGATATTGAAAAAAAGTTTTACGCAACACGTCGTGCAATCATAGTGGTTGCAGTGCAGGGGTCTGGGGGCGGCAACCCCCAGAAGCTGGATTTTTTTTAGATTTTTGAAATAAAATTTGCATTGAAATTTTTTAGAATTTTGAAATAAAATTTGCATTGAAAAAGCAATTCTAAGTTACATTGGTCATAAAATCAGAGTGGTTGCAGGGGTTTGCGGGCGGCAGCCCCCAGAAGCTAGAGCATTTTTAGAATTTTGAAATATTTGCATTGAAAAACTAATTCTAAGAACACAACACTTGTCGTGAAATCATAGTGGTTGCAGGGGTCGCCGCCCCCAGAAGCTGGAGCTTTTTTAGAATTTAGAAATAAAATTTGCATTGAAAAAAAATTTCTAAGCAACACTTGTCGTGAAATCATAGTGTTGCACTAGGAATGGAAGTCTCGGTCTCGGTCAAAACCCGAGACTAGCTCGGTCTCGGTCTCGGTAGTCAAAAAGTCTCGGTTTGTACCCGGTCTCGGTTTTTCAAATCTGTGAAAAATTTTCCTGTGGTCCCCATGGGCGTAGCCAGGGGGGGCTTCAGGGGGTCTGAACCCCCCCTTTTGGTGGAACCTGAAGAAATTTTCAACAAGGGTCCCCCCCTTTGGTTTTTGTGGCTCGGCCGGAAAAAATTGTCTCCAATTGACCAAATTTGGCCTAAAAATATAAAAAAATCTGGGGGCTGCCGCCCCCAGACCCCTGAAACTCTGTGGTGTACCATCTTTCATTAAAGCCCATAGGCGGATCTAGGGGGGGGGGGCGGGGGGGGCTCGAGCCCCCCCCCATTGGGTCGAGGGGCCTATCGAGTCAGGGGCCTATCGGCCCGAAGGGCCGATATGCCCCCGACTTGCGCACACATGTAGGTCGGTTTCCATGTTGTTTTGGGCCTATTTAGGCCCAGGGTTTTTTTTTGTGCAAAACCCTGTGCAAATGCACACTTTTTTAAAATTTTGCACACAAAAATTAAAATTTTGCACAATAATGCACAGTGCCCGATGGGTCTCGCATATGCTCAAAATGCATTGTTTGTTATGCGAAATTGCAAAAAATTTTGGGGGCTGCCGCCCCCAGACCCCTGCATCTACTGGCATAACTGGCGGCATCATCAACGGCGGCAGGTTCTTATGCTGCTTTTTGGCAAATGGCGCATGATTTGCGTAATTGCTGTTCAAATTGCTACAGGTTTATTTTTCTAAAAATCGTATTACACGTTGTCAAAAACTATAAGTCTCCAGCTCCCCAGACCTCCACAAACTACAGCATCTACGTTTCTAATCTAAGCTGTCTCACGAAGTGGGGGGAATTGCTCCACCCAACCTGAAAAATTCCTAGATCTGCCACTGATATGATTTTATGTATATAACGTAGGACAAGGGCATATAAACCAAGGGGGGATGGTGAAAATTTCCGCCCCAGGAATTTTTTTCCACTAAAATTTTACACAAGGGTCCTTTCTTTGAATTTTCTGTTTCGTCTTTTATTAACCAAATTTTGCCCGAAAAATAAAAAATTTCTGCATTTTCAGGGGACTGCCGCCCTAGATCCCAGCAATGACCCAGAACAATTCCTAAACTGCTGATGAAATGTTTTTAATGCAAAATTTATTTAAAAATTCTATAAAAGCTCTGGCTTCTTGGGACTGCCGCCACCTAGCCCCCTTAATCACCCAGATTCGCCAACAAAGTGTTGCTTAAACTTGCTTTTTAAATGAAAATTTTATTTCAAAATTCCACAAAAGCTGTGGCTTTTGGGGGCTAGCGCCTCCAGACCCCCGCCAATTATAGCATACACATTTTTGCAAGATTAAGTCAAGGAAGGTGGGTCGGGTCGGCTTCCCCTCGCTCAAAAATTTTTTGGATCTGCATCTGACAACCATTGTGCTAATGCCAGTAATTTCCAATATTTCGAATTTCTTCAGCACACCAACATAAACATAGCAGCAACCAGCAAGGGCGTACCCAGGGTGGACGGATGGTGGAAATCCCCCCGAAATTTTTTCCAAGTGATTTTTTACACAAGGGTCTCCCCTTTGGTTTTTATTGTCCGGCCGGAAAAATTTTCTGATACGTCTCCAATTGACCAAATTTGGCATGAAAATCAAAATTTTTCGCAATTTTTTGTGGAGGCTGCCTCCCCCAGACCCCTGCGACTCTGTGGCTTACTAAGCCTTGTTATTACATTTCTTTCATCAAAGCCTATGCATGTATATATTACATTATGTTGCATTTGCATGTCTACACGACTATATTATGCTACATTTACTTGTGTTATATACACTGTCTGATGTGACGTTATATACTTACTATCATTTGTTTTAATTTTTGTGTCGAAAAAATTTTCTGATACGTCTCCAGTTGACCAAATTTGGCATGAAAATCAAAATTTTTCGCAATTTTTTGTGGAGGCTGCCTCCCCCAGACCCCTGCGACTCTGTGGCTTACTAAGCCTTGTTATTACATTTCTTTCATCAAAGCCTATGCATGTATATATACACCAGTACATTATGTTGCATTTGCATGTCTACACGACTATATTATGCTACATTTACTTGTGTTATATACACTGTCTGATGTGACGTTATATACTTACTATCATTTGTTTTAATTTTTGTGTCGAAAAAATTTTCTGATACGTCTCCAGTTGACCAAATTGGGTCTGAAAATTGGAAAAATCGCCAATATTTTTATGGGGGCTGCCGCCCCCAGACCCCTGCAACTTTTTGGTTTAGTAATCTTGCGTTTGTAAGGCGTTTTCTGAGTCTTAAAATTGCTAAAAAATGCCTTTTCACCCATTTGAAAAAATCGAAAAGTCATTCCCCTCCCGAAATTTTTTTCTGGGTACGCCACTGATAACGTACGTTACCTCTAGAGGTATAAAAACGCGTATATTTGCTTCTATATAGGCGAAGAAAACACATTTACAGTTTGCACAGAAAAATAAAATTTTGCACACTAAAATTAAAATTTTGCACAATTATGCACACAAATTTTTTTGAAAAAAAAACCCTGTTTAGGCCCTTGCAGCCTGTTGTGAACTAGATAGTCCCCTCTCCTTGTGGCTTTGGGGCCTATTTAGGCCCTTCTAGCCTTCTGTGTACTAGTTAGGCCCCTTTCTATGTTGGTTTTGGGCCCATTTAGGCCCCTGTAGTTGTAGCCTGCTGTGGACTAGGTAGGCCCCTCTCCTCTCCATGTTTGGGGCCTATTTAGGACCTTGTAGCCTGTCGTAGACTAGATAGGCCCACTTTCCATGTTGCTTTGGGGCCTATTTAATACCTTGTAGCCTGCTGTAGACTAGATCGGCCCATTTTCCATGTTGATTTGGGGCCTATTTAGGCCCTTGTAGCCTGTCGTTTACTCTACACAAGGATCCCCCCATTATTTTATGGTCTTGCTGGAATTTTACGTCCGCAATTAACTCAAATCGGCCTAAAAATAAATTTTTTCCCAAATTTGTTTCTGCAACCTTGTGGCTTGTTCTTCCTTGCTTTTGTGCATTGTGCATTTTTTGATTGCGTAATACACTGCTAAGCAGGGGCGTAGCCGGGGCGGTGGAATTCCCCCCCCCCCCCCCCGAAATTTTTTCGGACTGAAATTTTACACAAAGATATCCCCTTTGATTTTTATAGTCCGGCCGGAAAAAATTTCCAAGACGTCTCCAGTTGACCAAAATTTGAGGTAAAAATAAAAAAATTTCCCAATTTTTTTCTGGGGGCTGCCGCCCCCAGATCCCTGCAAGTTTTTTGCTTAGTGTTCCTTGCTTTTATTTTGCATGTGCATGTTCATATACCTAATTAAATTGTAATTGCGTAATACACTGTACCATCGTTTTAGCAGTTTTATTGTTACAATAATGACATTTTCAGTAAATTACTAAATTTAATGTCAAACAAGTCGGGTAATAATAATATTATTAATTAATATATATATATATATATATATATATATATATATATATATATATATATATATATATATATATATATATATATATATATATATATATATATATATATATATATATATATCCTATTAATAATGATAATGGATGTATCAACTAACTGTACCTTGAATGTGATGGTGCCACATGTGTTATTTAGACGTTTAGCTTTCGATTTGCGTGCAGCCTCCAGGTTCTCAAGTTATAGGCCACGTAAGACGTAGTTATTTGTTTGTTGCTATAAGCAACGTTTAACACATTAATAATGAAAACTAAATGCTCATTATCGGCTTCATTCAACAGTCTAAAAGAAACGTCATTGCTTTGTATTATTCTACTTTACAGTCTGTATGACTTTTAAGGGACGTAAATCGGAGTTATTTTTTACTCCGCAAATCCTCCGCGACAGACCACTTTAGTAGTTAGTCAATTTTCAAAATTAATCAAAAAAACTGAAATAACTTTTGCTATGAACATGGCAGAAACATAAAAATAATGTCATTGGAAAGACAATTTCTGGCGCTTTCAAATGACATGTCACATGATAGCGCCAGACCACAGATTGAGTCGTAACGTCAATTTAAAAAAATTGACGTGCGCTTAACGTCACGTCACAGGGTCATGTGACCCATCATTCAAAAGCTTATGCAATTTGCTGGCCAATGATGCTGAAATTGTCTTTGTACCACAACGGAAACATAAGTTATGGGCCCCTAAACGTTTGCCTAAGGAAAGCAACTAAACAGATCACACCATGTGTGATCAAATCTCACTCTGCTCTCATTTATGATGAAAATTTTAAAATTCATATACTACACTCACACACTGTATGTAGTTAGTATACCCTTGTTTTGGAGCTATACTCGTAGCCTGGTATAGTTTCAAAACAAGGAAGAGGTGAATCTGTGCACCACCTTGTGCTCGACCACCTTATGGGCAGATATAAAAAAAAATGAAAATTTAAAATTTTTGTCAGAGTTCACAATTTAGTGTCAAGCTGTGTATAATTTATTATAACGTTGCCCTAAAGATCCGGTCGAACTGATCTAAACTAGACCCACTAGACTTGTAATAATAATATTAATATGTAATAATAATAATAACAGACTGGACCCTTGCCGGCGCACCGTTTCGTAATTTTAGGTTTTTTGAGCTCCAATTTCAGGTTCGATGCTGCTGTGGTCGAAAATAAGCATTGTTTTTGACCGAAAAATCGTTTTTTGCGTTAAAATAGCAATTGAGTGCATTTAGCTCATTTCGAAAAAATGGGGCCTATTGGTCAGGGGGCCTATCGGGGTCCGAGCCCCCCCCATGAAAAATTCCTAGATCCGCCACTGTTAAAGCCCATGCATGTCTATTGTCTACACAAGTTTATACATTTTATTGTATTCACGTGTATAATACACTGTCTGATGTGACGTTCCCCTCTTTGTGTAATAGTCCTGTAGAAAAAATTCCTGATACATCACCAGTTGACCAAATTCGGCCTAAAAATTGTAAAAAATCTGAAATTTTTTCTGGGGGCTGCGGCCCCCAGACCCCTGCATCCACTCTGATTTTACAATAAGTGTTGCTTAGAATTGTTATCAATGCAAATTTTATTTAAAAATTTCAAAAAAGCTCTAGCTTCTGGGGGCTGCCGGCCCCAGACCCCTGCAACCGGTGCATCTTCGGCGGGGGGGGGGAATTCAAACACATTTTTTCAGCGTAAAAACACGTATAGGGTTAGTTTAGGTTAGTATAGGTTTTATAGGTTTTCGCATGCGCTGAGTTCATTTTTAGCAGTTTCAATGCGAGAAAATGTTAATTTTCAGCTTTTCCAAAAAATTCAAATTTTGTCGAAAATCTTAATTTTTCGTCATATTGGGGCTAATTGTGGCAAAATAAGACCAGCTCGCTCATTATATGTCAGAAATTTTATGAGCATATATTAACACATCATAATATATTTAATTCAGCTTTTTTTGGTACATATCTTGCTTATTCTGGCCAAAAAATGTTGATTTTTTCAGTTATAAAATAGGCGAAATGAACTTACTTAAAATGAATTTAAAATTCAAACTTGTATACTTTTCTGCGCAGCAGATGTCTATTAAACATTTTTTCCCAAAAAATATCACATTTAAGGCATAAATACGGCGTTACAATAAATTCTAATGCCTCAAATCCTAGTTCAAAACTTCCCTAATGCTCACAGCCAAGCTCACGCTGACGGGCAATTTCGGTTTTAAAGTTCAGTAGCAAAAGTCCTTTCATTTGATGCAGCAAAACTAAGACTAATTTTTTGCTCACCCACAACGAAGTTTAATCGTGAGCACTAAGCCTCAACCCTAAGCACTATATAAGCCTAATCCTGAGCTCTGAGTCTAAGCGCTAAGCCTAAGCCTAAGCCTGAGGCCTAATTTGAAGGAAAAACCTCCTAAGAAGCATCAAAAATAAGTTTACCACACTAAAAAACCTCAACTAGCTTCATAATTTAAAAAATTTCGTAGATATAGCCCGATTTTTGTACGGAACCTTACTTGTCTTGTAACGCTTTAATCAGCCTGGTCCAGGTAGCTTCAGAAAAAGTTTTGTAACTTTTCAAAGCCTAACCCGATTTACAAAATTTTTTCAGCATTTTGTAGCTTAAAAGTTGTTCTTTCAATGATGGCAGCAGGTTTTTATTTCATGGAGTATTTTTGCCTAAATCCAATTTTGCGCAAAAATTTTCATGTAAAGTTTAATTTTTGGGCAAAGTTTGATTTCCAGCTAAAGCTTATATACATCCTACAAACTTCTAACCTAGCCTATTCGAAAGAGCGTTCAATTTTGACTAGGGATGTCGCGGATGTGACTTTTTTGACATCCGCGGATGCGGATGCGGATGTTGACTTCTGACATCCGCGCGGATGCGGATGCGGATGCGGATCTTTTTAGAATACGTTCTAAACAAGTTATGAGCCCAATTTTTGAAAAATTTTTCACCAAAAAATACATAATATACTAAAAATAGCAAGTATGAATGCAAGAATGCAAGTACTAAGGAATGAGACTTAGATAAAACAGTTTGTATCGAAGTTGTGCATTTATTATACATATCTTCTAAGCCATGCGCAGCCATCAACAGTTTGGTTAAAACGCTATTGGTTAACTTTATGCTAACTCAAAGGCTATCAGCGTGACTCTTTGGTAACGTGATGCTTTTGGTTTTGGTTGGTGTATAATCACTATACGTATTCTGTCTATTGTTTTTATTCTACGAAAGCATGCAAGTTAAAAACTGATATTGTTGTGAGTTGTGACAATTTACAAGTTTGTAGACTAGTCTCTCTCAAACATGCAAATGCAAAACTTAGTTCGAATATGCCTGCAATATCAAATATTCGTTAAGCCTACTTTAGAAAAGAGCGATTTGCAACCAACAATGAGGTGAAAAAGCCTAGAATAAAGTTTCATCCACCGTTGTAAGAGTAAAAACATTCGTATATACATGCAAAAAAATCAAAATTGTCGTCTGATTTTCTACATTTTTAGTAAATTTTACCAAATCTGCAACATCCGCACATCCGCATTAAATTTTTAAATTTTTTAAATTTTTGCAGCCCCCAAGAAAAAAATTGGGAAACTTTTTTGATTTTCAGACCAAATTTGAGCAATTGGAAACGTATCGGAAAATTTTTTCGACTAGACTATAAAAGCAAAAGGGAGAACCCTTGTGTAAAAATTCACTTGGAAAAAATTTCGGGAGGGGGTCAATTCCGCCCATCTACCCTTCCCTGGGTACGCCATTGCCTTGCCCATTTAAGGTGGTAGTGCGTTCCGAGGTTTGGTTTCTGAACTTCGCACCAGCAAGGCCAATTGGACACAAAGTCAAAATCCCGCCCTCCTTCCGAGGGAACAAAAAAAAACTAAATGGCGCTCCGAAACAAAAAAGGGGCACGGAAAAACCCCCCCCAAACAAAAAAAAAAACAAACAAAAAAACCACAAAACCAAGCGCCCACACAACAACCCCCCTTAAAAGTGTGCGAAAGCTTAACTATAAATTCTGGTTTCTGAGAGTCGGGGATTTGGACTTTAAATAACTGTGACCTGGCCGTGGTGTCTCAGCATATAGAAATTTTCATTTTATTCGATACGCTTCACAGTGCTGTATCCAATTGGGACTTAAATATCTCGTCAATGTCGGTATTTTGTTGATCACGTCAATGTCTTGTTGAGAAGCTAAGCAGAGTTTTGAATTTTAGCAGGCTGAACAAGACTAAAAGGATGCAATTTTGCTTGAAAAAGTACAAAATGGGAACTCCAGTAGCTGCAGGGGTCTGGGGGCGGCAGCCCCAAGAAGCCAAGTATCTGGTGTTTTAAGACTTAACTCAGTTCCCCTGGAGACGGCATCATTACGCCAAATTAGGTTGGCAGGAACTGAACTATTAACACTGTAAACACGCAGCTAATTTCAGCAGATATATATAATAGAATTTTCCTATTCCAAAGTTCGATACTGGCGCGGCAATCATCTAAATATATACCTATTGGCATTAATTGATGCTTTTATGAAACTTGCTGTTGCTGGGTGTGGCATTCTTCGACCCAATTTTTTTTAATCATACATAATCTTATCATAATAGGTTGTAAACTGTCAGTGAAACCAGTTGTAACCATACATGTACAAGGGGTCTCGGTTTGGGGGGGGGCTTGTCCCGAAATTTTCGACATTTTAGGGGGGGCTTGTCCCGATATTTTGTCCCAAAAACGCGAAAATTTCTAATTTTTGCCTAAAAATGGGAAATTTTTGCGAAATTCCGAAATTTTTAGCGATTTTTTCGTTTTTTTGGTCATTTTTGAAGCATTTTACGGCGATCTGAAGCGATTTTGGGGTTTCAGAGAGGGGGGGGCTTGTCCCGACTGGTCAAATCTGAGGGGGGGCTTGTCCCGGCATTTCAAATCTGGAGGGGGCTTGCCCCCCCCCCCAGACCCCCCCCATGTACATCTGTGGTTGTAACTGTTTAGATCAAGCTTGAAGTTGAAACGTTAGACCAGGGAAAATTTTACATATTTGATAGTTTCGACGCAATTTTGGAAATTTTTTGCAATAATTTAGCGAAAAAAATGCTATTTTCGTCACTTTTTGAACCAAATCAGCTAATACTTTTTTCAGCTTCAGCCGAAAAAAAGTGCGTCACGGGACGCACATGACCAAAAGTGCGAAATTTCAGAAAAAAAGTGCGGCGTTTTTCACTTTTGACGCAAAAAAATACCGGCGTACACAGAAAAAAATTTCGGGGAATGACTTTTTTGATTTTTTGTAATGGATTAAAATACACATTTTGGCAATTTTAACACTTGAATTCGAATTTCAAACACAAGCTGGCATTTTTTTGGGTTTTAAAAGTGGGGGGGGGGGGCCCCCCACTGGGTGGGGGCTTTGGGGGGGGGGCGTAGGAAAGTGGGGGGGGGGGCACTAACCTAATAAAGAAAAATACACTGCAAGTGTGTGTGTGTGTGTGTGTGTGTGTGTGTGTGTGTGTGTGTGTGTGTATATATATATATATATATATATATATATATATATATATATATATATATATATATATATATATATATATATATATATATATATATATATATATCAGGGATCGACCGGAACCCTAAAACTACCGGAACCGGAACCGGAACCACCTAAAAATACCGGAACCGGAACCGGAACCGGAACCCCCTTCAAAAAGACCCTATATTTTGCTATATTTTCAAAAAATTTTTTTGTTTCCTTTTACTCACATTTTTTATATGCAACCCTTCTATACACTTTTGACTTTCTATACATTTAAATATATACACTTTTGACATTTATTTTAGTATTTACAGTAATTTAGCACTTTAATTCACAGTGCAAACGCAAAATCAGTGCGCCACAGGTTGCAGGGGTCTGGGGGCGGCAGCCCCCAGAAAAAAATGGAGATTTTTTAACTGTTTACGCCGAATTTGGATAACTAAAGTCGTATCAGAAATTTTTTCCGACAGGTACAGTGTATTATACAAGTACATTCAGCATAATGTACTTTTGTAGACATGCATAGGCTTTGATGAAAGATAATAACAAGGAGTAGTCAGCCATAGAGATGCAGGGGTCTGGATAGGGTCGCCCTCAGAAAAAAATTCGAAAATTTTTGGATTTTTAGGCAAAATTTGGTCAATTGGAGACGTATCAAGAAATTTTTTCGGCAGGGCGATAAAAACCAAAGGGGGACCCTTGTTGACAATTTCTTAAGGTAGACCTTAAGGTTAACTTCTTGAGGGGACCAAAAGGCGGGGGGATCGCGGCCCCAGAGACCCCCCTCCCTATCTACGCCATCTCGTGGACCCAAAAAAACCCCTGACTTGGAGAAAATTGGGGGGCGGGGGGCGGCTGTACCGTCGCCCCCTCTCCTAGATGTTAGATAGTAAAGCCTGTTTCACACGAGGGGGATTATCAAGGGGATCTTCCTCAAGGGGATCCCCATGGGAATTCCCGTGGGAGTCCCCACGCGTCCCCAAGGGGATCCCCTTGGGGGTCCCCATGGGGAATTTTGCTTATCGCTCTCCGAGCGTTTTTACAAGGGGATCTACATGCAGTGGCCAATCAAATAAAGTCACGTGCGTCTGGGGACTTGCGTCCCCATGCGTTCCCAAGGGGATCCCCTCGGGGATGCGTGGGGACGCAAGGGGATCCCCTTGAAAATCCACCTCGTGTGAATCAACTAGTACTATAAATATTACAATATCCGTTTTAAGACAATAAAGCACAAACGATAACAATGTATTAAGCTAGTGTATATTTAAATTTGTATTGTATTTTGTATTTGTATTTAAAGTATATGTACATACATGTATAAGTATGCAAGATTTATATATACGCGTACAGCACACAATATGTTGAACGCATGAGCTTTGATGAAAGAGAATAATAAACAAGACGAAGACTAAACTAGTTACAGAGTCGCAAGAGGTTCGCCAGAACAAAATCTGAAGAAAATTTTGATTTTTAGGCCAATTGTGGTCAGTTGGAGGCCTATCGGAAAATTTTCATGGACGAACAACACAAAATTAAAAGCAAAATCCTTTGTCAGAGAAATATTGGTTCCGGTTCCGGTTCCGGTACTTTTAAAATACCGGAACCGGAACCGGAACCAAAAAGTACCGGAACCGGAACCGGAACTCCGGTCGATCCCTGATATATATATATATATATATATATATATATATATATATATATATATATATATATATATATATATATATATATATATATATATATATTAGCGAACGGACGGAGACAGGATTTTTGCTCCGGCCGGGGCCGGAGCCGGAGGTAAATTAATTTGCCGGAGCCGGAGCTAGGTCGAAATTGATACCCTTATGATGAAAATTTTTCTAATGTTTAATAAAAATCTATCATCCATCTTCTTCTACGATATGTTTACAACGACTTCATACTGATGGCCAAAAATTGTTTATATCAGGGATCGACCGGAACCTTAAAACTACCGGAACCGGAACCGGAACCACCTAAAAATACCGGAACCGGAACCGGAACCGGAACCCTCTTCAAAAAGACCCTATATTTTGCAATATTTTCAAAAAAAAATTTTGTTTATATACTTTTACTCACATTTTTACTACCCTTCTAACAGTCCCCAGATTTTAGAATATAGACAGTTTTTACGCAAAAACCATGCAACCCCTTTTAAAAGAACACAGAATGTGTTAAAATGTGTTAAAATGCACTCAAAAATTTTCTGAATTTTAAGGCCAAAAACAACACACACCTGAGCATACTTAGTTAAAAAAATGCTATTTTCTGACCACTGACCACAGATGTACATGGGGGGGTCTGGGGGGGGCAAGCCCCCTCCCCAGATTTGAAATTTCGGGACAAGCCCCCCCCCTCAGATTTGATCAACCGGGACAAGCCCCCCCCTCAGATTTGATCCACCGGGACAAGCCCCCCTCCTTGATGCTGAACGAAAGGGGCCACAACTCTCAAAATTTGCCCCAGATCGCCGTAAAATGCTTCAAACACGAGCAAAAAGCGAAAAAATGCTAAAAATAGCCAAATTTTGCCGAAAATTTCCACTTTTTAGGCAAAAATTCGAAATTTTTGCTTTTTTGTCCGCCCAAGCCCCCGAAACTTCGGGACAAGCCCCCCCTAAAATTTCGAAAATTCCGGGACAAGCCCTCCCAGACCGAGACCCGGTGTACCGAGACCCGGTGTACATGTATGCTACTGACCAGAGTGTAATCGAAAGTGATAGTGAGTGGGGCTCAAAACGAAAAAATTACATATATACACATCCGCGGGCCGACGAGTTTCCATAATCCGGAAATTTTTTGGCATTATAGATCTCAAATTCACTACAAAATTGTCGATTTGGGAGCGGTAACACAGCTAAAACGATAAACTATATAGTGTACTAAGTACGTAAACTGTACACAATGCACTCATGTACACGTGCACTCGCTTTTAAGAAATATTATCATAAAAGCAACTAAGACAAACTCACAAGGGTCTGGGGGCGGCAAATTGGAGAAATTTTTGATTTTTAGACCGAACTTGTTCAATTGGGGACGTATCGGAAATTTTTTTCGACCGGACGATAAAAACTAAAAAGAAGACCCTTGTGTATCAATTCACTTAGAAAAAATTGTGGGGCAGGGGGCGGCTGTACCTTCGCCGCCCCTCCTAGATGTTAGATAGTACGGTTTACACAGATTACAAAATTTTTCAATGTAGCGTGAACAACCGAGGACCTTCGGCTTTCATTGAGGTTGTTGAAGTAATACAAGAAATTGGACACAGAAGTACAGCATTGTTGATAAAGAATGAGCTTTGCAACATGAGAAAGAATGCTAGAATGAAAAATCAGAAGCTATTTGTACGTATATACTAGTACTAGTATATACTATAAATATAATGCATTTTAAGACAATAAAGCACAAACGATAACAATGTATTAAGCTAGTATATTATGTATATAAGTATGCATGATGTATACGCGTACAGTACATAACATGTTGGACGCATGAGCGTTGATGAAAGAGATTAATAAAGAAGACTAAGTTTAAACTAGCTACAATGTCGCAAGAGGTTCGCCAGAATAAATTCTGAAGAAATTTTTGATTTTTAGGCCGATTGGGGTCAATTGGAGGCCTATCGGAAAATTTTCATTGACGAACAACACAAAATTAAAAGCAAAATTCTTTGTCAGAGAAGTAGTGGTTCCGGTTCCGGTTCCGGTACTTTTAAAATACCGGAACCGGAACCGGAACCGGAGCCAAAAAGTACCGGAACCGGAACCGGAACCGGAACTCCGGTCGATCCCTGGTTTATATACAGGCGTAGTAGTAGTGGTAGTGGCGTAGCCAGGAAAAAATTTCGGGGGGACGACTTTTCATTTTTGAAACATGTTAAAATGCACTTAAGTTCGATTTTAACGCAAAAAACGACACATATTTCGGTAAAAAACAATGGTAATTTTTCGAATAATCGAATGCAAAATGCTAATGCTAATCGAACGTAAAATGGGACCTCCAAACACCGAAATTACAAAAATGGTTTGGGGAAAGGGTCCAGAAGCTAACGATATAGCTAAATTGGAGAATTTTTCAGTTTTTAGGCCAAACTTGGTCGAATGGAGACGTATCAGAAATTTTTTCGACCCGGGAAATTAAATGCAAATCACGTGAGAAGCAGAACGTCATGCAGAGGCGTTGGTTAAAGTTATTAACAAAGAAAAGTAAGCCACTAAGTTGCAGGGTCTGGGGGCTGCCGCCCCCAGAAAAAACGCGTTTTTTCAATTTTTAGGAAAATTTGGTCAAAGCAGCGTCAATATTTGCTCAAAACCTTTCGTCAAAGCTTCGTCATTTTTATTTTCTGAACTTAATTTTTATTTTTTTATCATCAAGTTCGATTCACCGTCATAAAGTTTTATTGTAAAAATGACGCCATTTTTGACAAAAAAACCCTGCCTCAAATTCACTAGAAATGTCATTTGTGCTACGATAAAACACCTAAAAGAAACACGAAACAGTGTTTTAAGCAAATTCATAGTGCACAATGCACCCCTATTCACATATATACAGATGCTGAAATAAAACACAAAAGCGAGGAACATTGAGTTCACAAAGTTGCAGGGGTCTGGGGTCGGCAGCCCCAGGAAAAAACTAGCGATTTTTCCAATTTTTAGACCACATTTGGTCAATTGGAGATGTATCATAAATTTTTTACGACAAGAAAATAAAACAAAAGATGGGAACATCAGATCGGACAGTATTACACAACTAAATGCAGCCTAATGTACTTGTGTATTCATGCATGGGAAAGCACCAAATGTGGAAGTCTCGAGGTACCTAGCCATTAGCCGACAGGAAAACATAGTCACGGTGTGGCAGGGGTCTGGGGGCGGCAGCCCCCAGGAAAAAAGTTCGAGGATTTTTTGATTTTTAGGTCAAATTTGGTCAATTGGAGACGTATCAGAAATTTTTTTCGGCCCTCTTACTGCAATCTACATGAGTATGGGTCGCTCAGAGAGTTTAGATTCAGCATAAGGTATAGACTCTTGTAGACATGCATAGGCTTTGATGAAAGATAATAACAAGGAACAGTGACCAATAGAGTGGCAGGGGTCTGGGGGCGGCAGCCCCCACGATAAAGTTCGAAAATTTTTTGATTTTTAGGTCAAATTTGGTCAATTGGAGACGTATCAGAAATTTTTTCGGCCGGGCAATAAAACCAAAGGGGGGACCCATGCCAATACTGCATACTGCCATACTGCAATCTAGATGAATATGAGTCGCTCAGAGAATTTACCTCCGGTTCAGCATCCGGCTAATTTTTGGATGGCTCCGGCCGGAGCCGGAGCCGGAGCCGGAGGGGCCAAATCCGGCCGGAGCCGGAGCCGGAGCCGGAGGCTCCGGCCGATCGCTAATATATATACATACATATATTATATATTATATATCAGTGGCGGGTCCAGGATGAAATTTCTTTGGGCGAAACCGACAGCCGGCGAGTTTCTCGGCAAGTTTATATTTTGACATTACAGACCACGAATTCACTAAAATGTCATTTTTGCACCGATAAAACTTCTAGAACGACACACAACACGGTGAATATAAAGCAAATAAACTGTACACAATGCACCCATGTACACTCATGCACTGTGTTGTCATGTAAGAGAAACCCACATAGTCGCAGGGGTCTAGGGGCGGCAGCCCCCAGAAAAAAATTGCAGAAAATTTGGATTTTTCGGCTGAATTTGGTCAACTGGAGACGTATCAGAAAATTTTTCAAAGAGGAAACGTCCCATCAGACATTGCATTTTAAGGGAATAGCTAAAGTAGGGGGGGGAGGTACAAAAAAGTGGGGGGGGGGCGACGAAAAGTGGGGGGGGGGGGTGGGCTCCGAAAAGTGGGGCGGGGGGGCCGCCCACCCCGCGGTAAAAAAATACCGGAGATGATTGTAAGCCACAAATCCGCAGGGGTCTAGGGACGGCAGCCCCCAGAAACAGAATTTGAGATTTTTTCAATTTGTAGGCCGAATTTGGTAAACTGGACTTCGTCATTGGCCGGGTCTTTTGAAATTTCTTTACGGCTGAGCATCGCTTGTGAAAATTGTGAAAAATTACACAAAACTCTCAGGACGGCTCCATAAATTTAAATATATATAAATGTCACAATCGTTGCTTTTTGGCCAAAAAGGGTAAAAAATGCGCTAGTCTTAATCTTGTATATGCGGAATAATGTTTTATTAACATTTATGTAGTCTACTGCATTAAGTAACAAAAGCAAGTCTGCGAAAAAAATTTGATTTTGCTAAAAAATTTCAAGCTTTTCGCAAACTTGCGAAAATTTGCCATCGAAAAACCAAAAAACCAAAAAAAACCCGGGGCGTATACGAAATTCTTTTTGGCCAGGCAATAAAAACCAAAGGTGGGACTCATGTGCGAAAAATTAAAGGCAAAAAATTTCGGGTAGGGGAGTTCTCTCCGTTGGCAAGCCCTGAGTACGACTTTGCTAGAAACTGAGCTACACTAGTGTACTGAGCATACATGTATGAGGGGGGTGGGGGGGATGGGGGGGATCCCCCCAAATCGAGCACCCGGGGGGGATGGTCCCCAAAATTTTGGCAAAAAAATGGCACTTTTTGGCGAAATTTTCAGAAAATTTTGCAAAATTTCGAGTATTTTTGGTCGATCTGGGGGGGAGAGTCCCCAAAATTTGGCCGGAGAGACCCCCCCAAAATTTTGACCCCGTTACATGTATGGTACTGAGCTAATAACTAGTGCCCAATGCACCCATATACACATGTATATTTATGCTTTTATGAAGCATAAAGCAATGGCCACTAAGCTACAGGGTTGTAGGGGCCTGAGGACGGCAGCTCCCAGAAGAAATTTAGAAATTTTTAGAGTTTTAGGGCAAATTTGGTCGGTTGGAGACCTTTCAGAAATTTTTTTACAATTCAGGCACCAGCGCCTGTTCATGGCCTTTTATATTCGGGGATCTTTTAGTCAGATTTGCAAAAAAATCACTGCGTCCAGTTTGCGTCCCGCTAAAAAAATTTGCGTCCAGCTGAATGTCATTGCGTCTGGACGCACTGTGGGACGCAAAAAAAACCATGGGTCCGCTCATTTCCAGACCGGTCTTAATCCGCATAAATTTTACCCTTACAAATATCGCATATAGTCAGGGGGGGTAAAAAAACACGGAGTAAAAGAGGGGTAAAAAAAACACGGCTCATTACACAGCGAACACAAGGGTTACAGAGCTGTAACATACTGCAATAGAAAGAGTACGTCATATGCTGTAATTCTATTGCATTAGTCATTACTGAAGTTCAGAATGTATGGCAGACCCACAAGCTCAAAGTTGACACCCAAAAAATGGTCAAAAACGTAAGGGTTTTAATAAGTTGCTAAGGTTGTAGCATGAAGCTCTTTTGACACTGACGCTTCATGTTGTGCATAGTAGCATTATATTGCCTTGTATATAGTAGATAGCTCTTGCCACAAGCTACATGCTGATGTAGGCACCATTGCTCAACATTAAACCTATCTGATGTTATGAGCTTAGTTCCCTATGCGTGTTTTTATTCCCCCCCCTGACTATAAACCCCTTTCTTAAATAAACACACAGGCCACCAATTGTGATATTTGTTAGTGAATACAAATGTAACGTAACGAATACACATGTAATTTCATTGATTTTGCCCCAAATTTGTCACAATAATTGTGAGCCTGTGAGTTTTTTTGAAACAGACATTGTGTTGTGATTAGGGATGGAAGTCTCGGTTTTTTTTCCGAGACCGAGACCGAGACCACGAAACCGAGACTACCGAGACCGAGACCGCCAAAACCGAGACCAGGGTTTATTTTTTCATTTTTTTTCTTGGTGGCCAGCTGGCCACTAGACCCAAAATTTTAGTGGCCAATGCAAAAATTTAGTGGCCAATTTGAAAGATGCGTTAAAAATTTACTGAGTTAAGAAACACTTAACATTACCTAACCGAGAGGCAGGCCAGCTTCCAGAAGCTAGCAAATTTGGAAAGTTTACGTATTTTTTGACAGTACAAACCACGAGTTCACTAAAATATCATTTTTGCAATAGGAAAACAGCTAAAACGATACACTACAGTGTATATTTTAAGCAAATAAACTGTACACAATACACTCATGTACACATACTTACATATGCTGTCATGAAAGACAAACCCACAGAGTCTCAGGGATCAGGGGGGCAGCAGCCCCCAGAAAAAAATTGCAGAAAATCTTTGGTTGATCGGTCGAATTCGGTCAATTGGAGACGTATCAGAAATTTTTTCAGCAGACAGGAAAGTTGAATCGAAAAGAGAGAACGTCACAACGCAGAGTATTACACAAGTAAATGCAGCATAATAATGTACACTCGTGTACACATTCATCGGGCTTGGATGAAGGATAATAATAAGGAATGGCAAGCCACAACGTTGCAAGGTTTTGGGGGCGGAAGCCTCCAGGAAACATTTTTGGATAATTTTTTTCATTTTAGGACAAATTTGGTCAACTGGAGATGTATCGGAAATTTTTTCGGCTGGGAGATAAGTACCAGAGGGGGGGAGGGACCCTTGTGTACAATTTCACTTGGGTAAAATTTTGGAGAGGGGGCCCCCACCCCTAGATCCGCCCCTGATATAGATTATAAAAGACCCTTTTGTCAGTTTCAACAAAAATTTTAATGAAACGGAAGTTTTCACACGTACAATTTAATGTTTAATGGAACCTTTAGTTTCCGATTTTTACATGTGCGATGCGCTTTTGCAGCGTGCTGCATTGCGTGTGAATTTGAAAAAATCGCAGAGCCTAAAATTCACTTATTCAGGTAGCCGCCCCTCAATTCAGTGCCAAGAATCAACAAAAACTACAACAAAAAATTCATATTGCTGTCATCGAAATCGAAATAACTGTATACCGCTTTACAATAGAGCTAACTCAGATGACAGTGCGTTCCAGAAAAAAACCTGAAGAGTCAAGATTGTGCAGTATACATACATTGTTTGTATTAAAACCTGCATGGGGGTCTGGGGGCGAGAGCCCCCAGAAGCCGGGCGATTTTTTTGATTTTGAGACACATTCTTCATTTTAAACTTCACTTTTTTGTGGCCAGACTGGCCACCAGCCCAAAATTTTTAGTGGCCAATCCATAATTTTAGTGGCCATGGCCACCAGTTTGGCCAAAAAAAAACGCTGACCGAGACTTTGGTTTGGGTCATTTTTTGCCATTTTTTCACCTATTGATTTGATGACATTTTATAAGTTTTTAGGTAAAATTACAAGACCATCGTCAGACAGCTTATGTATATATAACTAACAGCTACATCACGACAATATTGGTTACATTCCTGGTTCTCCCCTTTTTGTGTTGGACCATGTCTTCTTGAATATTGTGAGATTTTGACCTCTGTCCCAAAACAGACGCAATTTGTCCTTGTTCTCACCAGAAAATAGCAATTTTTGACACTGTTTGGCTCGAATTTAGTTAAAAATCGCTCCGCTTGTATTGCAATTACCAATGTTCTGCTAAAATACACCCAAGATAGAAAGGGTTTTGGCTTAAAAATTAGACCAGCGCGCCGTGACGCTCTTTCATTCTTTGCCTCCGGCGTGACCCCCCTTTGAGTGGGGCCCTCTCAATCCTCCGGAACTAAATTTTAGTTTGGAGTAGTCTTTCCTTCTCATCTCCCGAATTACATGTCACCACATGGTTCTGAGTAGTACGTTTAGTTGTATATACTTTCACAGAATTTTGTTTTTGATCTTTGCTAAACTCATACTAATTGGAATTTACAGTTAACTATGTGAAGCCACCAACTGGCATAAAAAATTTGACCAGCCAAATACTAATACTAAAGACTAAAATATAATAATAATCACACAGACAGACTTAAGTAAGAAACCTAACACAAACATGAACTTTTTGTGTGTGTATATATACTGTGGTTACTGATAAACTAAACAGCCACGGTGAAGTTGTCTTCGGAAAAAATTGACAGAATCTCACTGTTTGGTGTGAAATTTTGGTGAAATGAAAACTTTCGAAAAAATTTTTTCTGCCAAAAATATAAACCAAAGGGGGGACCACAGGAAAATTTTTCACACATCTAAAAACCGAGACTGGGTACAAACCGAGACTTTTCGACTACCGAGACCGAGACCGAGACTGAGCTAGTCTCGGGTTTTGACCGAGACCGAGACCGAGACTTCCATCCCTAGTTGTGATCCTTACTGAGTAGTGAGTACTTCTATTTGTCGTTAAAAAATTTTGAGCATTTGAACGTAAAAATGAGCATAAGTTGAGCATCGGCCGGTTTGAAGAAAAACCCTGCAACTTGCAAGAAAATTTTGGGAAATTTTTGAAATTTTAGTATAATTTTGGTCATTTGGGGACGTGCCGGAAAATTTTTTTCAGCGGTGTCATAAAACCAAAGGGGGACCACAGGAAAAGTGTGAAAAAGGGGGGGGGGCTGCAATCGCGAAGGGGGGCTAAAATCGCAAAGGGGGGCTGATGTCCCCCTAGCCCCCCCTGGGTACGCCACTGGCTTTTTTCAATAATAACATGAAAATGTAAATTGAAAATGGAAGGCCACGTACCACAAGTTGCAGGGGTCTGGGGGCGGCAGCCCCCAAAAAAATGTGAAAATTTTTTAGATTTTTAAGCCAAATTGGATCAATTGAAGACGTATCGGAAATTTTTCGACCAGGCGATAAAAGCAAAAGGGAGGACCCTTGTGTAAAAATTCACAGGGAAACAATTTCGGAGGCGGGAAGAAATCCGCCCATCTTTCATTTCCTGCGTATATACGACCTTGCCTTTAAGAGTGTGCATAGCTGAGTTTAACTTCTAAATTCTGGGAGCTGGGACCTTAAATAACTATGGACCTGGCCGTGGTGTCTCAGCATCTAGAAATTTATACATACGTTTTATTCAATACGCTTTACTGTGTGGTATCAAATAGGGACTTAAATATCACGTCAATGTCGGTATTTTGCTGATCACGTCAATGTCGGTATTTTGCGGAGAAGCTAACAGAGTTTTGAATTAGCAGGCCGAAAACACTACAAAGTACATGACAAAATTTTACAAATTTGATGGTTTGACGCAATTTTGAAAAATTTTTCAAAAATTTTCGCGACGAAAGTGCTATTTTCGGCACTTTTTGGCCAAATCAGGTATGACATCTTTCAGCCTCAGCCGAAAAAAAGTGCGTCATGGGACTCACATGGCCAAAAAAAAAGTGCGAAATTTCAGAAAAAAAGTGCGGCGTTTCGCACTTTTTGACGCAAAAAAACACTTGGGTGTATTTGAGGTTTTTTGGTGTTTGAGATTTGAGTAATTGGCACAGAGGTTTCTTACCCCCAGCTTCTCCAGCAGCGCAGCCAAAATCCGGATTAGGGATAGGCCAACCTACCTGTTTGCCTGAAATATTTCGGAGCTACGCTGTACTAATTTTTTTCACTTGATATATATGCCACGCCACGCTACTGACCCCCTCCAATCTGTTCGCTGGGCTGCCGATACCAATATAGCCCCCACACATTCTATTACTACTGCTATTTATTTTTTCTCCAGAATCTGTTGTTGAAAATTTAGAAATTGACGACGCCGCAAAATGGCACCGGGAAAGCGTGGGAAGGGTGACAAAAAAGGCAAATCTGCCATGAATGAAATCGTCACTCGGGAATACACCGTTCATCTTCATAAACGTCTGCACGGCATGTAAGTGACAAATGTACTGTGTATAATGCCGCCGAATGTGTACTGTGTTGACTTGCTATGCATCTGTGTATAATGCCGCCGAAAATGCTGAGTGCGGCTTTCGCTAAAATTTCCAGTCGTTACACCTGCTACCAAACTTACCAAAGGAATTTGATGTAATTCTATCTGACGCAACAAAAAACGTTAATGACGTTTTTAAGTTAATTTGACAATTGAAATTTCCCCCTGAGATTGTTTTAGCCACGGTAGAATAAAGTACTTGAAACCTGCTAGACGTCGAAGACTCATAAAATTTAAACCGGAAAATACGTATATACTAGCTTTGCGTTATTGAATTCTAAAAAATGTGATCGTGTTTTTAATAAGCAGCACTAAGGGAGTTCTCCACAAAGTTTGCTAACATTGTAGTAGAAACTTAAAAATTTACGAGTGGCGAAAAGTTTTTTATCCGATAATACAGACATTTTTGTCATTGTTTTCAGAGGTTTCAAGCGTCGAGCTCCTCGGGCCATTAAGGAGATTAAAAAGTTTGCGGAGCAGCAGATGGGTACCCCAGATGTTCGAGTGGACACAAAGCTGAACAAAGCCGTTTGGTCCCAAGGAGTTCGGTGAGTGTACACTGTACTATACATGATACATACAGAAGAGGACCAGCTATGAAAGTATAGCGCTCATTAAATTCTCACTTTGGTTATGTAGTCTGACTCTGCGACTCTCCGAAACGCCATAGGATTTGAACCTCCACACACGATCGTAGGAGAGTTGTGAGGGTTGCACCTTTTCAGGTTTGCCTTATTTGCCCGTAGATTAGGCCTCAGGCTTAGGCTTAGGGCGTAGGTATATTCTTTTTCTTCTCTGATCACCCTTTTCAAGATACCCAAATAACCTTCTGTAGCTTGAAACCACGGGTGTATGTAGTAGGCGGGTAGGGGGTGGGTTGGGCACCTTTAGACTTTCGAGCCGTAAGTTCAGTTCACTCCGTTGGTCCCAATGCTCAGAATTATATATATAATATTTCTTGGTAGGCTAGGCACTTAGGCAGTCCTTAGGTGCTGGTAAACTATATACATATTCAGTATTCTCAACAATTACTGATGCCAATGCGAAAGCGAAAGTTATCGGTCATATTGGATCAGAAATGTATGCCCCAGAGTTGTGCTGCAGCAACAAGCTTCCTGTGCTGCCAGAGATGAGCAACAGGGTTGGCAGTCTCGGTCTCGTAAAAAACCCGAGACTAGGCTGGTCTCGGTCTCGGTAGGAAAACCGAGACCTGCCATAGGGTGGTCTCGGTATTTCAGATGACACTTGAAGTTTTGAAATTTTTACAAGATCACTAAGATTTTTTTGAAAATTTAAGTTTCCAAAATAGAATGCAAGGCATGAAAAGGTAAACTGTCTGCTGCAGAAAGAGAATGGCAGTGCACTGGCAAATTTTAGCTAAGTTCAAAAGCTTAAACTTTGTATATATATGTATATATATATATATATATATATATATATATATATATATATATATATATATATATATATATATATTATACACCGTATAGTTTTATCAAGCTAGAGTTTCTATTTTATCGAATTAGAGTTTTTTAACTAAGGTTTGAGCTAGAATAGGTTGCCTGACTTATCTGGAACCTTTCAAGCATATATATGGCAAAAGTAAAGTACTGAGTACTGACCATCATGTGCCAGGTATATACTTCTAACTTCGTCGTTAGTTTGTAATTTAAAAAAATTTGCTGCTTCTGCAAAGTTACTAAGCGCTAACTGAGTGTGCAGTTTAAGTGAACTTTCTTGAGCCCCAACCTTGTACGGGATGTCAAATTGTCAAAACGTTAAGGATTTTCAAAAACCTAGGTACCACAATAAAATTATTTTTTGGCTAGAGGGTGGTTGGGGCTGGGACAACAAGCCTTCCGGCTTCCCCCCATATAAATGAGTCAGCGTGAGAAACTCTTCTGCTCCGTGATGGCGCTACTATGACGGCTTCTGCTAGTAGCACCGGCACGGACGATTCTACACTGGCACTGGAGTTAGGCACCAAATGTATGCAGTATACTACAAAACGCCCTGCTTTTGAAGTGTGCGAAACTTTAAAAAGTATCCAAAATTTGTCAGAATAGCGGGGAAATGATCCTCTTTTTCCTTTTGTCAATGACTCTCATGCATCCGGTCGTTACGAGGTAAAGTTTCGCGCAACCTAATGGTCACTTTTTTTGTACTTATATATAATCATTAATTTTCCACGTTTCAAAATACAGACGTGTCTAAAATTGAAATTTTAAAATAGGTCTCCAAGGGCTGGTCTCGTTTGGGTGGTCTCGGTCTCAGTTGCAAACCCGAGACTTGCCAACCCTGATGAGCAACTCATCACTAATTTTGCGGCTCGGTCTTTTTACGCATGATTTTTTAGCATGATTTCATATTTAGTTAGAGTAGTAAACGCGGTAATCATGTCAAGAAATGGCTTTTTAGTAACTTTTTAGTCACACTATGGAGAGCGTTAGTTGATGTGAGCTTGCATAAAATTGATGATCAGACTGCTTTTCCTAGTGTAACCGGGTATTCAGGCTTGAGTGCACTTAATACTGACCGTCTAGGGCCGAACACCCGATTACACTGGTACCGTCGCAGCCCATGGCTGTACTTTACCAGGTTCGTACATTGCGTTGTGACTTAAGCTTGACTTAACTTAGTACAGGATGACACACCAGAACACAACTTACAGTTTGGTTTATTTAACGCACAAGTTGGCAACAGAGTAGAGTAGGCTCGACGTTGGTTCAGACCTCTACCAGGGGCTGGTTTGGAAAAAGGGGAAGGGTGGAAGTGGGCTGTAGCAGTGAGCCGAGAGCTGAGGAGAACTGACTGATTTGCAACTGTGCGCGGTTTATATAACCGCTTTTGCGTTCTCATTGAGCTTGATTGGCTTAATCATTTTAGCCAATCAGCAATCAGAACTTGGGTCGTTTAGCCATTTTTTATAGGATTCCAAGAATTATAGTTTTTGTGTCAATTTTAACTTTGGTTCTCATGCTTATGATTCTAAAACTTAAGAGAAAAACCAGTTTTCGTAGAGTTTTTGTATCACGGAATAACTTATCTTGTGATAGAATAAAATATTCTCATAGCATAAGTTCCGCTTTATCTGTCATGCGTGTCCGCGTATACGGTAGGAAGAGTAGCTATGGTAGTTCTAGGCCTAGCTTCCTTGTACTGTAAATTAGGGCGGCAGCTACCGTAAATTCTATCGTAATCCTCAGGCTACCGTAGGCTTTTAAACTTGGTAATTTTTTCCGTGAAATTTGACTTGGGCATTTTTGGAACCTTGTTAAGAACGGAGAGGTACTGTTACACTAGTGTATGTGTAGTCGGCCTTAGTCGTCGTTAGTATTGCCATGGGTGGATTTCACAAAGGTGGTTTTACGTTCGTTTTCATATGATTTGCACATAATTTCATTACGAAAAATCGCCTGATTCGTTACGAATTTCGTAGATTTTCTTAAACCATGGTTTTAGCGCAGTTGAAATTTGAAACCTGCAGCACAGCAGGTCTCTGTTTTGCTGAAATTTGAGCTGAGCTAAAACCATTTGTTTAAGAAAATTTACGAAATTTGTAACAAATCAGGCTATATTTCGTAATGAAATTATGTGCAAATCATATAAAAACGTATGTAAAACCATATTTTAGTAAAACCACCTTTGTGAAATCCACCCTAAATTTATTTGTTTTAGCAATGTGCCCTACCGCATCCGAGTGCGCCTAAGCCGACGCCGTAACGAGGACGAGGACTCGCCGCACAAACTCTACACCCTGGTTACCCATGTCCCCGTCTCCACATTCAAAAGTACGCGCGCAGTCGACCTATAAAACGTGGTTAACCGTTGACGCCAGTAGGAAAGTTTTAGGAATTTTTGTTGTTAACTATGTTATAATAAGAAATAATTTTGCGACCGTCGGTATACAGTTCAAATCTGAGGAGGGTGAAAGTGAATAGATGTTTGAGTTGGAGTGTTTGATTTCCAGCCCCGTGCGCATCTATATACTGGTTGCTATTTTTCTGGCACTGTGCACTACTTAATTTTAGCATCTAATGATATTTGCTATATTTGCGTGTCAAAATGCTTTTTACTCTGCTTTTGCTAGGTTTTAGGCAATTAGGCAACACAGTTTTATTATAGAAAAGGGGCACAAATAAACCAGCGAATTGGCTGAAATATTTCGGCCGTAACCCAAACTTGAAGTTTTGTTTTCAGAATTGGAGACAGCGAATGTTGATAGTGAAGATTGAACATGGAAAATTGTTATCCAACTGAAATAGACTGAATTTTTGTCATTTGCAACTGCTATTGTTATTTGTTCATTTCGTTGAATAAATTGATTTATTGTTGAAGGAGTTGTGTTTATAAAAGTTGAAAACGTATTTTGACTGTTGTTCATTTCTTGAAGATTATGAATACCTAGATTATATTTCATAATGTTTCAAAATATCTTACTGTTACAAATGGGTGGAGGGCCGCTACTCACATAGATACACCCATAAGCTCTCGTAGTGAAATTTTTTATTGTAGAGTAGATATATCTACTGCAACTTCAATAGGTTTTGCTCAGCACCTTTGGTAGTTTTGTTTTCCTGAACCTGAAACAGCCTAAAGGCAAGCGTGTGCTTGAGCCTAAATTAGTAGTCAGTACTCCAAGTTGAGGTTATCTTCAGTAGTGTTTGTGACCTGCCGGCCAGCCCGATGGTCTCCGGCCGGTTCGGCTGGCCGGTCAAAATCGAACGGCCGACTGACAAAATTAGGCAGGCATAACAATCCGGCAGGCTAAATTATGCCAAAATAAAACTCTGGATTTGGATTAATTGGTCTTGTCTAAAAATTTGGCCGCTCTGGCTGGCTTTCACGGGCCGTCCGGCGGTTTACTCGGCCTGTCACAAACACGTCTAATCTTCAGCACATGCACTTTCGCTGATAATCTTCAGACAGTCCACAAATCGCCTGCCGACCTGCGATAGCACTACAAAATTGTACTTGCAGAGCATTAAACTGTCGCACTATTTATGTCAACATTGTGGCCAGCAATTCCATACCCGCACGCATAATAATATATTATTACGATCAGAAAAGCCCAAATATAAACAAGTAGGCCCCAAAAGGGGCAATGTTCCTTCCCCGGTGTCTACCTTTCAAGTTTGAATTGTATCTATCTATTCCCCCCACTGTTCGCTACACTGCATAACTTAGGTATGTCATGCCCTACCCTACTGCACCCTACTACATAGCTTATTCTAAAGTGCACTACGTATCCAAAACTACCACCTAGCCTATTCTTAACTATTCTAACTACGTATGTACGTACATTTACAAAAAAGTGCTGCAGGATGTTAAGCATCCCGCTGCAGCGAGCCATTCGGCCAAAATTACGCTTTGATCTGAGCTGAGCATATCAGCTCCAAGAAGCGATAAACAGTGTTATCCAGGGTCTCTTATATACTGCTGGTGAAACATTACGGTGCCGAGGCTGAAAAAGTTACACTACAACACTCTACATCGATTATTGATTTTCATGGATATACGCAAACAACAAGCACGTTTTGCGAGTAGAGCTAAAGTATTTTTGATAGACTTTGTTGCAATATGCTTGCACTGCTGAGGATATTCTTCGAATATAAAACGCGGCATCAAATTTTTTTGAAGCCAAGATTTATAATTTTAATATTAATTTCTAGCGTAAAAAAACCAACTGCATTCTAATATATCACAATATGACTATACAGATGCTGGAATTTTTTAGTAGGTACTAAAAGTTACATAATGTCTTACGCACAACATGAAGCATTGTATGTACAACGCAATGACATCGTCAACAGCAACCACAGCACGTGGTTGTTGCCGACGTCATTGAAGTCCATCCACCCCCGATCTCACCCTCTGATAAACATTTGCTGAAACAATGTCGCAACAGGTTTCCTATTCCTTGCAATTGCAACACTGTTACAACTTGACGGCGTCACAGATAAAATGTTCTATCCTGGATTGTGAGTCTGCACAGTATGCTAGCCGTGTTTTACAACCGAATACACAATTACTGTACACTAGCTGCTTTTCTTCCAGCTCAGTTTAATGCGTGAAGAATTACTATTATGCGTGTTGGTATAGCGTTGTAGCCTGCATGACCACACAGCATGATCACACACACACGCCCACACATTTACTGTATTTTCTGACCTATTTAATGATATAGTGTAACTTAACACTGTGAAAACATATACATGTTAATTGACGTTTTGCAATATAGTATATACGCGGCGGCTGAGGCCGCCGCGTAAAAACAAATTAACTGAGCTGGTAGATCATAAGATGGCATTTTTTCATCGAGAGCTACATATGTATGTAGTTCTAATCTCCCACGACCAAAGATTTTGATATAATTGGAAAATAGAAATGTCTTCAAAATTTTGGGTCACGATTGCGACTGCTTGTCCAAGAGGAATAAAGTTTTGAGAAAAGGAGGTGCATGTTTGGTCGAAAACAGGAACCGATTTGTGGGTTAACTTATCACTGACTGCGACTGAACGAAATGACAATCTAATTTAGAAAGGAAATAATACCTACCGTTATTTTCAAAACGCTAAACAGAGCATTAACCTAGCTTAGTATGCATTTGGTCATCTGACATGATTACGTAGTGTCCAGACTCAACATTTATCCTACCGATCCGGAAGGCCAATGCGAACTTTTAACGTCAATCAGATCCGTCAAGTTCAGCGATCCGACCCAGATCAGTAGTTGGCAACGGCATACAAAGTCTGACAACGCTTTGCTCACACGATGATAAGTAGTAATCTACGAAACATTGTCCCAACAGGTTTCATCGCAACACTGTTTGAGTGTTTAATGAGATAATTTTTCTGTGGACGTACATGTTATGTATAATCTGACACACGCTCGCACAAGCGGTCTTGCAAATTAACAGTCTTATATAGCCAAGTACGTAATGCATATAGTTACGTGCACAGAATGATAAACACACCCACACAAACAGTGCTTTTTGAAGACCTGCCTCCAGTTCTACAGTAGAACTACATGCAATCATAGACAACGATTGCAATATAGTATATACGCGGCGGCTGAGGCCGCCGCGTAAAAATCAGCAGGCAACTACCAAGCTGAAAACACACACAAAACATACAGGCTATGCAGCCTGCTCAGCAGCGTTTAACGCTGCGAACAGTTAGTTTCAAAACAATAGTTCCTTCTCTAGAAGGAACAAAAACCAGTAGTTCAATCCAGCATTGGCTACACAACGCCTGGGCAGTGATGCGAAAATATTCTACTACTATTTTGTTTCGTTGTTGTTTCCGTAAGTAATTCTTCCAGATGTACGTTTATAGCTGCTGTCCTTAGTTTGACGTTCGTTCAGCAACTACTGTCATAAAAGTACTGCTGTGGAACACTGTCGTATAACTTTGGCTTCTCTTCTTTTTTTGCATATCTGAGTGTGCGTGTGCGTTTTGAAAAATACGTAAATTTGGTCTCAGGCTTGGAGTTAGTATCATCAAGCAGAGATTTAAACGGGTCGGGTGGGGGTACCGTCAGCTGAAATTTTTTCGGGTCAAAAATATATTACGTCGGCTCATATTTTTTAGTTTTAATTATCCCTAGAATTGAAAAAATCGTAATTTTTAAAAAAAATTAGCACTAATTCTAAAATATTTTTCCGGCAATTTTTCCAAGTAAACAAGCTTATGTTAATTTCACTGAAATTTTCTTCGCACTTTTGACTTTTGAGCATATACGTGATCTGAGGCATATTTTTGGGACCTGAACGGATGAAGAAATTGCGACTGAAGCGCGGATACGGGTCGGGTGTATCGGGTTTATTGACCCGTTTTCTTCTCAAATATCAAGCTTAGTTCAGGCTTAAGCTTACTTTTGTAATTCTGCAGTTTGTATCTCATTTGTGCATAGCCTTGCACGAAGGACAGCTACGTGTCTGATACAAAGTTCAGTTTTGGTGACCTGGCCTGGCTCCACACTAAAATTTTGCACAAGCGGCCACTGCGTGAACTAAAAGCGAGATTTGATGGGCGTGCTGTGAGTGTGAATTAAGAAACTAACTTTATTTGCTGTAAAGTTTCGCAGTTACCTCCATGTTTGAAACTTCGCTGTTTGCACATCAAGACTAGAAACTTTAGAATAATAATGAAGCTGCCATTTTTAAATTAAAAGCTGGTTTGTTTTGGGGCAGAGTTTTTTTTTTGTTCCAAATTATGTTCTTTAGAACATCATTTTCTAAAAAAGAACAGCGAAAAATAAAAAAGAACAACCGTAGAACAGCCAGCCGGAGCCGTGTAAAACACCAGAATCGCGTCTACAGTGCACCAAAATTGTGTCTAGTTTCAAAAAATTTTCTGGGGACTGCTATTATGTTCTAATGGTCTGTCTCTTGGGATCTTAACAAGCGACTGGACTTTATTATTTTCTTCAGTTTGCAGTGCTGCGACTGTGTATAGGACTAGGGTACATCATGGTGTTTAGAAGCAGCATTTAACAGCGTAAATGTATATACATGCGGATGGGGTGTGGGACGGGGCTTGTCCCAGATTTTTCGAAGGTTTAAGGAGGAGGGGCGCGTCATATATACATGTAGTTGGGGGGTAGACCCCTCTTCAAAAAATTCGGTCCCGGGGGAGGGAGGGGGGTTCCCGCCAGGGGCGGGGAGGGGTACCCAAAATTTTTGTGCAGTTACATGTATGGGGCGCGTTGTTTGACGTTTTGGGGACTTTATTGACTTTACAAAAATACAAAATTTCCAGCGTGAAATTTTTAGCATAAATTTGTCCTTTTCCTCAATTTTTCAAAGTGCCGAGGTGCTCCCTCCTTTTCAGAATCCTGGCTATTCCCTGATCTAAACACACCTAAACAACCAGGGGCGTAGCCAGGGGGGGGAATGGGAGAAAATTCCCCCCCCCCCCGAAATTTTACACAAGGGTCCCACCTTTGGTTTTTACGGTCCGGCCGAAAAAATTTCAGATACCTCTCCAAATGACCAAATTTGGCGTAAAAATAAAAAATTTCCCCAATTTTTGGCTTAAAAATAAAAAATTTCCTCAATTTTTCCCTGGGGGCAGCCGCCCCCAGACCCATGAAACCTTATGGCTCAATGTTTCTTGCTTTCTTGTTCCATTAAAGCGTGTGCATGTATAATGGATGCGTTGTAGTGTTGTACAGTATTTATTTGCTTAATACACTGGTTAATGTATCCTTGTAGCCGTTTTATGGTAGCAAAAATGACATTTTTAGTAAATTTGTGGTTTGTAATGTCAGAAATCTTCTTAAAGTTTTCGAATTTGCTAGCTTCTGGACCCTTGTCTGTTCAGCAGTTTTGTAATTTTCTGTGTTTAGAGCTCCAATTTTACTTTCGATGCCGCTCTCATTAGAAAATTAGCGTTTTTGAACGAAATATGCTCATATGTGGCGTTAAAATGGCGTTGGCGTTAAAATTGCAATTAAGTGCATTTTAGCAAATTTCAAAAAATCGAAAAGTCATTCCCCCCCCCGAAATTTTTTCCTGGCTATGCCACTGTGAACAACAGTGGCGGATCCAGGATGAAATTTCGGGGGGGGGGAAGCCGGAAAAATTAGCCAGAAAAAATTTCCGATGCGTCTCCAATTGACTGATTTTTAACCTAAAAATCAAAATGTCTCTAATTTTTGTACTGGGGGCTGTCAACCCCAGAAACCTGCAACTTTATTGCCTTGTGTTCCCTGCTATTGTCTTTCGTGAAAGCGAAAGCAATTAGTGTGTATAGGTGCGTTGTGCACAATCTATTAGCTTAATACCTGGCATATTTTTAGTGGAGGGGGGGCGGCGGCGCCCTCCCCATTTGGTCCGGAGCCCCCCAATTTTGGTCGCGCCCCCCCATTTTGAGCCCCCCATTTCAGATTGGGTGCCCCCCATAATCCGAAATTTTTTTGAAAGGACGTTTTAGCGAGTTTTCAGCAGTAGCGATGTCGCCTTGGTAGGGTTTTCGGGTCCTTTTTTGTTAAAACTTGTTATCAATGTAGCTATTATAACGTATAAAAATGTAACATTTATATAAAGCTTAAAAACCATTTTTTAACCCAAAAATAGTGTTTTATCGTGAATTTGGTGCGCCCCCCAAAATACGATGTGACGTTCCCATCATTCGTTTCAATTTTCTTGTCGGAAAAAATTTCTGACACGTGTCCAGTTAACCAAATTTGGCCTAAAAACTGAAATAATCTCCAATTTTTTTCTCGGAGCTACCGCCTCCAGACCCCTGCAACTATGCGGCTTAGTGGATTTATGCTTATACTGTGTATTTAAGTGTTAAAATTGATACAAAGTGCATTTTAACCTATTGCAAAAAATCGAAAAGTCATCGCCCCTAAATTTTTTTTCTGGGAAGGGAACGCAATTGTAGATGAATTGTATGAACGTAAATTTTGGTTAAAAACATTAGTATATGCAACGCCGTTTAAAACTTTCAATAAAAAAGAACAAGTGATCGTAAAAAAGAACACTCAAAAATAAAAAAGAACAAGTTTTGAGCAGTGGTCGATTTGAAAAAAAAAACCCTGTTTTGGGGGAACCGCGGATCACTGAATTTTTTTAATTTTAATTTACTTTAATTTCAATAAACATTTATTGAGCACCAGTAGCAGTAGCGTCGTTCAGTTATATAATGTATACTCTTCATTTGATTTTAATAGTTTGTTTGCAGTCTGTGTTTCATTGTTGCTGTTTCAAATTTTGTTGATTCGTTGGCAAGCACAGCGAATGGTGTAATATTACAAGGGCATATCATTGTTCTGTAAAATTTTATCCATCCTTTTATTGGCTCAAGTTTTATGATCATGTTTTAATTTCCTAACATTCGAAGCTAAAAATTATTGCCTGTTTCGTTATATACGTTGTTTTTATCATTTTTGCAGGTTCGGTCAAGACAGGCAGCTCGGCGTCTTCAAAGAAAGAATCGAAACTTAACTTAGTTTAATTTAGCACATTCATATTTCTCATTAATCAGTAGAGCACCTGCAAACGAGGGGGGGGGGGGGCTATTTGAAATAATATATAAGCCCGCGTTCTATCTTGTTCGTTCGTTGCAGATGCGGAAAATTTATTTTTGCGGCAGTATCCGTGGCGGGACGGAGGACAGACAGCTGTACGGGAGGATCATCGAATTGCTGCGGGCGTACGGACAAGTGTTGACGGAACACGTGGCCAAGACGGAGAAGGAGATGGATGCCCACTTCACCGATGGTGGTAATGGGTTTGATGTTTGGATTCTTACATAAACTGACCTTTTGTGAGGGGCGGCGGGTAGTGTTTGTGACCGACTGCGTAAACTGCCGGCCGGACCAGCAAAAAACTTCTGCCGGCCGGTGCTAGCTAGCCGGCCGGTAAAAGTCGACGGTCGGCGGGCCGGCGCGGCAGGAATTTTGGAAATAAACAAATTCATCCATGGGTGGGTACCGCAGGAAAAGAAGTCGGAATTTTTGCGTTGGAGTAATTCGGGTCATCTTAATACAAATTGGCCTCAATATTTCACGTCGAATTTGGGATCTGTCAGTAGCTTTAACTCAACTTTTTTTCGTTTACCGCAACTTCACATGTGTATCGCTGTCATTGCGAAAACTATCCTGGTCTATTTTATAGTCCTGTGTACTGTGTAGCAACAGTCTATATCTGTCTGTATCTGATTAGTCGCTTGGGGCTTTCGTGTCTAATTGGGTCAATTTTATGGTAACTGGTTAGCAAAAAACGCGACTGCGTCAACGTCAAGGTCAGTCTACTGTGCTTACCCAGCAGCCAACCTATCCCCCGAAAAGACTTGCCAGAAGCCAGTATAGACTAATATGGACAATCTTTTAAAAACTAAATTTAGCTTTTAAATTTAAATTTCTTGTTGCGTTCGGAAGTCACGAACTCACGTCACGATTATCTAAAAGTTCCTCCAACTTTAAAAAAAATTGAAAAACATTTTTAATCTTTAAAAATTGGCCTACAAAGCAGTAGAAATCAGCAAAGTTACTCTAAACATTTTTCGGAAACTTACAAATTATGAAATTAGATTAGATTATAAGTTTTAATGAAAACAGATTCTCCAGCACAGTCAATAGAAGATATTGGTGAAACTGAGCGTTCAGTAGCGTTGTTTGTCAAAATCGGTTGGGCATAGTTGAGCTGCTACAAAAACTGTGCATTTTTAGACTTGAAGACGTTAAGTGGATTAGAACGTGATCAAGCGATATTTCGGCAAGATGTCGGTTGGCTCCAGAGTGCAGATGGTATGTGGCATATTTCCATGTTTATACTGATTTAAAAGTGTCTGCAGTTTAGAAGCAAATTAGTGTCATGAGTACTACTCAAGCTGTAGATATTTCTTTATGAGTTGTTGCGAAAATTTACCAGTTTTCTACAAGACTGTACCGGTTGCTTTTGATTATTTGATTTGTTTACTTATACCTACGTGCTTAACTTTTGTTTCAAGTGCTGGTTGCGGAAGTAACTCTACCTTCTCTCGGTGTTGGATTTGAGCTGGGTATGGCATATCAATTGAAGAAGCCGATATTGTGCTTGTATAGAGCCGGCGATGCTCAGAAAAGTAAGTCAACTTTTCTGTAATTTGAACACCCTGTTCTCATGATTTTTATGAGTATTTATCCGTGATCTTGTTCACGACGTTTGTGATAAGTTGAATAGAGGCCAGCTTTTAGCTCAGCTATTGCTCTATTGCGGCCTTGTGCGGTACTCTTATCGGCTGTAAGTATGAACCAATTTTTATGGTGATGATTCAGTATGATTAAGATCAAATACCAGTTATTAATTTTGCATTAATTTGCAGTGAGACAGACGACAATACATGTGAAACTACTTCCACCCATGTGCTTAACCTATTATCTTATCTTGCTATATTCTTTCTGTTTTAGGTCTGTCAGCAATGGTCCGAGGTTTTCACGATGGAAAACAAAACGTTGTTATTGATTATTCAGAGAATCAACTCCAGGATATCTTTAAGAAATTTTTTCATGATTTGAATTGACACTGTATAATATTATTTTTTTTGTTCAGTGTTGTATACCAGTAATTCTAATCATTCTTGTCAATACTTACAGGTCCGCTTTTTTAATTCATGTCATTAGTTTGGAATCCGTTTTATTTAATATCTAACCCCTATTATTCAATTGATAACTCACGCAAATCGATTCTTGTGAGGTTCAAAAATGAAAACTCCCAAAACGAAACAAGTTTATTATCTGACCATTTGAAAAGATATAATACGTAATTTTCATGTCATGAAAACCGTCTCATGCCTTGCACTAAATTATCACCAATTACACAAAAGTGATGGGAACGAATTTTTATACATATAGACATTAGTATTACCTATGTAACTTTGTGCAACTTCTGTGGTGTGTCCAAGTGCCACCCTAAAATAGACATTTGTGATCATCCACGGGTGTAAACGTTTTGCCATTCCGGGACTTCCTAGTCCTGCCTTATCCCGGTATTTATTACCGGGATAAGGCATTCCCGGCATGACCTTGTTTTTCTCGATAATCGTCCTAATATTTCCACATCTAATATTATTGAGCATTGGATTGGCTTTGCTTGTGTTAATTCTTAATCTTGTATTGTGTTTATCTTACAATGTGCCATTTAAGATGCTTTATAATTGCATATGCATGTATCTTCATTTCTGTAAAGTATCTTCATTTCATTACTGTATACCTATTATTATTACATTGATTGGCATGGGCACAAACTTTCTGGGTGGGGGTGACGGGTCAAACCTCTTAATTCATCGATTTTGAGATGGTACGTACTACGTAGTAACGTTTTCGACGATTTCAACGAAGTAAGAGATAATTGCTTTGCCCACCAATATCTTTTAAATAAGAATAACATTAAATATAGTGAATAGAAAACTTATTAACTAAATAGCTATTGAAAACTGCTGTTCATTAAACAAAAATACACACGCTTTTGTGGAAAGGGTAACTACTGGAACGCCCATGTATGTACCTAACCCCACCTATGTATGATATTATGAACTATGCGGAAATAAATGTTTTTGACTTTACTTACTAATGGCTTTTTGTGTGTCGGCCAGTTAGCATTTAAAAGTATTCAAAAAGCAAGTTTACACGATCGAACGTGCTCCCGACCTAACGTGTTCGAAACCTAATCCGGAGCATGTTCGATCGTGTAAACGCACTCCGAACCTGGCGTAAAGATTCATTGCTAGTTGCTACATCCGACCTTGCTTCGAGCCTAGCGTTCAGAAGCCAATCAGATTGCACCAAAATTTTCCCACGCTACCTGGGTTTGCAACCGAGACCGAGACCTACGAGACCAGCCCTTGGGGTACCGATTTTAAATTATAATTTTGAATACTTTAAAATGTGGAAAATTAGTGCTAAGTTTGAAAAAAGTGACCACCAAGCATTAAGCAGAATGACGTGAGTGGTTACGACGGGACGCGATGCATGAGCGCAAGTGACAACCGGAGAAGAGGATAACTTTTTCGCTATTCTGACAACTTTTTTGTTATTTTTAAAAAGCTTCGCCAATTTCTTAGCGTACCACGTCCACAGGGGCGTTTTGGAGTGCATATGCCATATAGTGGCACTTGGGCAGCCTGACTCTGATTTGGTGCCAACTGCCAGCGTAGAATCGTCCGGGCTGGTGCTAACCTACTATCAGAAGTTCTGATAGTAGCACCACGACCACCACGGGCCAGACGAGTTTCTGTCGCTGACTCATTTATGTGGGGGGAGGGTTTCATGCCCTAACCACCCCATAGCCCATAAATTTTTGCCTAGAGTTTTTAGATGCTTCATGTTGTGAAATGCGTTGAAACGAAAGGTAGGGGCTCCAGAAAGCTCAATTAAATTGCCACTCAATTCCCACTTAGTAAAGTTGCAGAAGCTAGCAAATTTTTATCTATAAATTAACTAGTTAGCATAATTTAGTAAATGATGGTTTTTGTAAATAGTAGTAATAGGAGTAGGGTAAATTTTTTACCTCTTCATGCTTGGCATTCTATTTTGAAACTTAAACTTTTAAAAAATCTCGGTGACATCGCAAAATTCTGAAAAGTTCAAGTGTCTTCCGAAATACCGAGATCACCCTATCTATGGCCATGGCAGGTCTCGGTTTCACTACCGAGACCAGTCAAGTCTCGGTTTTTAACTGACCGAGACTGTCAACCCTGCACGCTACTAGCCTCCGTGTAAATATCTGGTGGTGGCCGAGTGGTCTGGCGTGACAGTTCTGCTACAATGCCACAAAGTTGTCACTGGTAAGTATAGGTACCCAGTCTGTGGCAGCGGATCAAATCCCAGCCAAAGCTTTTAGAAATTTCAATAGCTCATTTCAATTTCAAGCCTGCAATTTAGAAAATTCAGGAAGGAAAGGGCTAATGTTCAAAGTACATTATTAGTGACATGGTGCAACATAAGCCGGACCTAACCTTTTCTAGGCAGAGTTCTTCAACCAAGTTATTCTAGCATTTCTTTTCTTGACTACGCAGTACGCACTACGCAGAAGTTAAAGCTGCGCGCGACCAAAAGCGTAGCCTTCCGTTTGCGACCTGCTTTTCAACAGACGAATAAAATCAGGGTTTTTTTTGGGTCCACGAGTGGGTCCAGACTCAAGTTCTCTTAATTGGACCCAACAAAAATTAACCTGACCCAAGCCAGACCCAAGGGCGCAGCCAGAGGGGGGTGACGGGGGTCGCGACCCCCCCTTTTGGTTGAACCTCAAGAAATTGCCAACAAGGGTCCCCCCTTTGATTTTTATCGCCCCACCGAAAAAAATTTCTGATACGTCTCTAATTGACCAAACTTTGCCTAAAAATTAAAAAATTCTCAATTTTTTTCCTGGGGGCTGCCGCCCCCAGACCCCTGCAACTCTGTGGCTGACTAGTCCTTGTTATTATCTTGCATCAAAGCCTACGCATGTCTACAAGAGTAATTATGCAGAATTTACTTGTGTAATTACACTGTCTGATGACGTTCCCATCTTGTTTTTAATTTTCCTGTCGGAAAAACAAAAAAATTTCTGATGCATCTCCAGTTGACCAAATTCGGCGTAAACAGTTAAAAAATTTCCATTTTTTTCTGGGGGCTGGCGCCCCCAGACCCCTGCAACCTGTGACTCACTGATCTTGCGTTTACACTGCGAATTTAATAGTGTTAAAATTACTGTACCTAAATACCGAAATAAATGTTAAAAGGGTATTTTAACCCATTACAAAAAGTCATTCCCCGAAATTTTTGACTACATAAATGAACACAAACTACGTTTTGTTATGTAAACCTTTAGCTAAAATATGTAAACAAGTAGGCCCCAAAAGGGGCAAGGTTCCTTCCCCGGTGTCTACCTTTCAGGTTTAAATGAATTGGTTCTCTATTCCATATGTACTTACCGTAAGCTATACTTCGTATCTTATTCTACTTTATAACTAGCTTATTCTTACTTAATCTAAATACGTAGTACGTACAAAAAAGTGTTGCAGGATGTTAAGCATCCCGCTGCACGAGCCATTAGGCTCAACAGTGACACTTTGATCTGAGCTGAGCAAATCAGCTCTAAGAACACGAAGCGATAAACAGTGGTTTCTAATAGCTCTTATATATTGCTGGTGAAACATCCCGGTGCCGATTTTGAAAAAGTACATTGTTACAGCAGTGCACATCGATTATTGATTTTCTGCATATACGCAGACAAAAATCAGCAGACAGCTCCCAAGCTGAAAATACACGTAAAACATACTGGCTATGCAGCCTGCTCAGTAGCGTTAAACGCTGTGAGCAGTTACTTTCAAAACAATAGTTCCTTCTCTAGAAGGAACAAAAATCTTTGGTTCTGGCCTAGGAGCTGCCGCCCCCAGACCCCTGCAGCAGTGTGACAGTGATTTTGCATTTTATTTTTGTGTCGAAATTGCAAAAAAATTGTGTCGTAAATGCTAAAGTATATATATATATATATATATATATATATATATATATATATATATATATATATATATATATATATATATATATATATATATATATATATATTTCATTTCATTACAAAAACTCGAAAAGTAATTCCCCCGAAATTTTTTCTGGGTACGTCAATGCGTACCTGCACAGAAAATGACATTTTATAATATAAATTTCTACTTACGACACATATTCTTGACCCAGTCTGTGCTTAACTGGACCCAGCAAAAATTAACCTTACCCAACATGGACCCACTGTCGATTTTGAAAAAAAAACCCTGTATAAAATAGCAATATTCGCCGGTGCTGCCCGCTTTTTTGAGACTTTTTGGCGGCAACATAATTCAAAATTTTGAAGGAACAACTGTGTGCCTGCAATAATTTGCTCCGACCTTGCTCCAAAGTTCGGACCAAGATCGTGTAAATTGGCCGTAAGGTCCGTTGGCTATCAAACTGTGGCTGAATAGTGTATACTGTAATAATAGGCACATATCCAATTTTTAGAAACTAAAAGATCTCACTAGAAGACAAAGAATACAAAATTCTTGTACAACTTTTGTATGTGAAGCTTGCAATTACAGTGTTAGAAATTGGCTACCTTCAGAATTTGAATTTTGGATAAGGCTGTGCACGGTTACACGGAAAACATTCTGTATTGTGTTCTCCGTTTTGGCGTAGTTTCGATTTTTTACTGGTCCGCAGCTAAAAAGGCCGTGCCTACTGCCTATGTCTCAAAAGCTCGGGCTGGGCCCACGAAGAAACTGCGATTTGAGCAGCAACAGCCTAGATGACGGCAAAAACAAAAAACTGCTTTAGCCATAGACGTCACACGGGGTCTCCGTTTGGGGGGGCGGGCTTGTCCCGACGTTTCGGGGGCTTGAACTTACAAAAACGCAAAAAATTTCCAATTTCTGTATAAAAATTTGAAATTTTTTGCAAAATTCAAATATTTTTAGCGATTTTTTGCTTTTCGCTATTTTACAGCGATCTGGGGCGATTTCTGAGTCCTCGGGCACCTAGTTCTTAGCGCCAAAGGGTCAAATTTGAGGGGGGGGCTTGTCCGGAAATATCAAATCGGGTGTACAGACCCCCCCATGTACATCTGTGGGTTTAGCATACAAAAAACCTCAATGACACCTAAATGGCCTCGAACTACATTCCTGTCATTAAATAAGACAAGCAGAAGTAACACACAAATTTTATTTAAAAACTACTCACACTGCGATTTCACACAACAGAAACCACAAATGACTACAAAATAGGCCACAAACAACAAACTATATACTATAAATATAATCCTCAAATAGATCTAACTTGAAATATCATTATAGGACAATTTTGCAAAAGAGATAGAAAAATTAGCTATCAAAACTATCAAACCAGAAAATGTACATATGCACTTTAGTTTCTCAAGCACAACGTCCTTCACGGACTTACCTAGACGGTATTTATTTGTTTCGATTACTAAAGAAAATTACACAGAAGTTATGAGAAAACCTTTTTTTCCGAGCGAAACGCTATCGCGGCACTCATTAGTCATAGCTATAGCTACATAGGTATGACAACTTACTGCACTAAGTCATCATTCAAAGTCATAACCATCCGACCTTTTAGCAACAAAACGTAGTACTGATGGCAGTAAACCAGTTCTAACATTAAATTAATTCATTAATTCAACTGTGACTAAAAATTGTCCAGTTTAAGCTTCGGGAGGTACGTAGTAACCAATAAAGTGTCTGCGACCAATGATTTCTCCAGCGAAAAAGAAAAAGGAAATTTCCATTGCAACCAGGGTATTGAGCCAAGCTTCCTGAAACAAAAAACTACTCATGACAGCACAGTGCTGGAGACGTGCGTCAAAAAAGTGCATCCATTAATGCCTTTTTTACATTCTTCAGTTATGTTTTGCACATGTGCAGCATGTGTTACTGTATCGTAGTATAACGGTTTCGCTGTTTGATCCTATTGAAACCAAGCAAATTCATTTAACTGTCAGCTGTGTAAAAAATCTAAATTTATAAAGGCCTATCCACAAGGGCGGACGGTAAGAAGGGGATATGGGGGATATCCCCCCCTTTTGCCCGGAGCAAAGGAAAATTTTTTAGAACCGTTTACTAAAAATAGCCCGTAAATTGATGAAATTTGGCCTAAAAATCCAAAATATTCCCATTTTTTCTGGGGGATGCCGCCCCCAGACCCCTGCTACTCTGTAGGTCAGTGCTAACTTGCTTTCGTGAATTATTAAATCATTAAGCCCATACTGCTTTGGTGCGACTCCCTTCAATATTTGACTTCAGTGCCCTTATTGTGAAGTGAATGACATGACTGTCAACGTAAAAACGTGAAATTCTCCAGGTTCTTGGAGCTGCCCTTCACCAAGAGTACATAATAGCGTCTCACTTTTTATAGAAGAAGAGTGAGACACTCTCCAGCCTGCCTGTGTTCTAGCACAGGCAGATGCGCTGGTCGTTTTCAGGCCACATGTTGACATTCTATGCAACATGTGACTGGCCAATCAGAAGCGAGCTTCTATTCTCTGATTGGCAGACGCCTGTGCACGTGCTCCAATCATAAAACGGGATAGGGATAAAGGTTAATAACTAATTATTTATTCATAGTCTGCTTGTAAAAACATTAAAAAAGGTTTGCAGATACCTTTGGGGATATTTTGGCAAACTTTCAGCGAAATTGATTGAGAAACTTTGAAGAAATTCAGAAAAGTTTATATCTCAAAAGTTTCTCAATCAATTTCGCTGAAAGTTTGCCAAAATATCCCCAAAGGTATTTGCAAACCTTTTTTAATGTTTTTACAAGCAGACTATGAATAAATAATTAGTTATTAAGCTTTTATCCCTATCTTAATGCTTATCAACGCATCAGCGATTATATACTAAAGTGTGTTACGCAGGGAATCTACGCGCTGATTGGCCAGTCACATGTTGCATAGAATGTCAACATGTAGCCTGAAAATGACCAGCGCATCTGCCTGTGCTAGAACACAGGCAGGCTGGAGAGTGTCTCACTCTTCTTCTATATAGAGTGAGAAGCTATTATGTACTCTTGCCTTCACACACCCGCAGGCCGCGTATTCTTTGGCTTTAAATTTCACGAAAATGGGCTGTGTAATACACATCATGACATTGGAAAGAGTTAATGTGTTCAACTTTGGGGGCTGCCACCCCAAAATTTCCGATACGTCTCCAATTGACCAAATTTGGACTAAAAATCAAAAATTTTCGAAAATTTTTCCTGGGCTCTGTGGCTTATTATGCCGTATTATATACTATCTTTCATCAAAGCCTATGCATGTATATATATACATTATGCTGCATCTACTTGTGTAATACACTGTCTAATGTGACATTTATTTTAATTTTCCTGTCGGCAAAAATTTCTGGTACGTTTCCAGTTGACCAAACTCGGCCTAAAAAGTGAAAAAATCTCCAATTTTTTCCGGGGGGCTGTCGCCCCCAGACCCCTGCAACCTTGTAGCTAGCTTAGTCATCTCTGCTTTTGTAATGCGAATTTAAGTGTTATATAAAATTGCTAAAAGGTGCAACCCGTTACAAAAAATCGAAAAGTCATCCCCGCCCCGAAATTTTCTGGCTATATAATATATATTTATGCCACTGACAGTTCGACTCATATTATGGTTTTTGGGGTCGTCAAATTGAGAGCTTCACATTTTTGTGGTTATCAAGACGTATATATCTCTCGAAAACATGATGAGGCAGCACAGGCCACGCCGCTTGTGAATGTAGCAAAAAGGTCAAATAAAGTGAAAAAAGTATATTCCGTATCCCCCCCTTTTTGGAGGTCACGGTCCGCCCCTGCCTATTCACACGAGGGCGCATGAGCGGGCAAATTCTATTTTCATACTGCCTGCTGCATTATTTCACACAATGCTGTACGCAAGTGTGCGTGTGCGCCCGCCCATGCGCCATGGCGTACGCCACGGAGCAAAATGCGCCCTCGTGTGAATAGGCCTTAAGTTTTCTCAATCTCACATTTTCTAGCCCCCAAAATTATTGTGTTAAGTTTCAAATTTTAGTTTTAACTAGTGTTTGGCCGATACCCAAAAATAAGGATACCGATACCGATAAAAAATACCGATACGGCGATACCGATACCGATATTTTCTATGAAATGTTTCTATACGTATATATATTACCATGGACTGTATGTATGTATACTAGACAGTATTTCTGTGGGCTGTACAGACATTGTGTTGTCGTATGGGGATCCTAATGTATGTAGGGATACCGGATAATAGCATAAACTTGTGGTTGCGCTTGCGGGAGGAAGATCCCCACCTAAAAAATTCGTCCCAAAGAGGGGGGAGGGGTCAGCCGGAGGAAAAAAAGAGTAAAAATAACGTCCCCGGCGTCAGCCAAAGTTTTGACCATGCGTCTTTTTTATCTTACATATTGAGTGTATGTATTTGTAAAAATGGCAGCGTGGCTGAGTGGTTCCAATCTGAAGGTTGTAGGATCGAATCCTAGCTAATCGGTTACATGAAATCCCTTTGAGCAAGAGATAAGGCCACATCGCTCCTGCCAACATAGCAGTATCTCCACATGCGATCGGTAAATGGGTACCACATTAATTATATGGGATAGTAACAGGGGTTCGTGTGAGGCATTATGTCATGAGGTGTTGCTCCCCCCCCCCTCCATATGCAGTGATCCTCGAAGTGGTAGTCATCGTCCTAAGCAGCACTACAGCTTTGTAACGGAGATGAGGATCGCACCCGAGTGTGGAAACACCAAAGAGCAATTATCTTTCCGCGGGTCAGCTCAGCTTTACCTTTTTTATGAGTGAAAAATGGCCATTTTTTTATAAAATCTTCGCGATTTCTGCTTAAATTTTGACCAAGGACTTGAAGAACAATTTTTTTCTTCAGCAAGGCAAAGATTGAATAAGTCTGGGGGATAGATAAACACTGCATGCGTATTGAGGGTGAAGGATCCAACCCAGGAGGTGAAAAGAGATTCTAAATTGCACTGCTGTTACATTTTTGAGTAAAAGTAGTCAAAAATATGCCAGAAAGTATGCACGCACAGGCCACAGACAAGCTTAGGTCAATTTTTGTAGAATGGGTTGTGTGTTAGGGACTGACGCGTTCAACCGGGCACGCAAATTCGACTCGCCAGTCTACGCTATGTAGCTTCCTAAATCCTAATCCTAACGTGTGCTAGCAGTGCTGGTAATGTCTACCACGAGAAACTAAAGAAACATTCTACCAAATATATAACAAGTTTCTGAAAGGGTGCAAACACAGTAAGAGTGGAAATATTTGCCATGCTGTTTATACTACTTATCAGTTCTGGTGCCAGTTGAGTTCTTTGACTAAAAAAGTTGAAGGTAAAAAAACTTTTGAACGTTTGAATTTCAAGATTCAAGCAGATGAGCCGAGATACCCCAGGAAAAAAACTATCGGTATCGGTAGACCAGTTTACAAAAACTACTCGAAACATATATAACCATTATATATTGCACTAGTAATAAAAAATTTTCACCGATTTGCCTTCGGAACCAGACGCCAAGGTTTTTTTCAAAATCGGCACTGTGTAAATGTTGTGTAAATTAATAATTTGCTGAGTAAATTAAGGGCATGTTGTATAAAATTTCAAAAGTGTGTATGTTAGCATTTTAGCAATTTGTAAAAATTAATCGTTTTTCGCACTTATAAAACCATATTTTGACTTTGAGACACGAACTACGATAATAAAAATGTGTGAAAAATGAGAATAAACCGGGCTTTTTTTTGAAAATACGAAGTGCGGATACTTGGCGGGCGTCCAATTTTTTTTGCGGACGGATAAGTTTCTCCAGACAATCGGCAAAATGCATTTATATATATATATTAGGATTCCTCTTTATCACACTCAACGACAGTCAAGTGGCGTAGCCAGACAAAAATTCGGTCAGGGCATGACTGATTTTCCGATTTTTTGAAATGTGTTTAAATTCCAATTAATTGCACTTATAACGCAGAAAACGACACACAATTTTTCCTGTCAGAGAATTTCGGAATGCGGACGCATTGAGGACGGCTGAAAAATATTGTGGACGACTAGAAAACATTTCGGACGTCCGCACTGTGGTCCGAAAAACCTTGGGGTCTACCCTGTGCACCCTGTACCAATTAGAGATCCATAAATGACAAACTACTTAAAATATATACGAAATCTACACCAAGGTTTTTTTTTTGTGTCCAGGAGTGTGTCCAGGCACAATTTTTTCTTGCGGGACACAATTTTTTCCTGCCGGACACAACTTAGACACACCTCTCGAGAAGCCCCTGACAATGATTATGGTGATGATGTAGCTAGGTTTACCGAAAAAAATTTCCGATACGTCTCCAATTGACCAAATTTGGCCTAAAAATAAAAAATTTCTCCCAATTTTTTCCTGGGGGCTGCCGCCCCCAGACCCCTGCGACTCTGTGACTTACTATTCCTTGTTATTATCTTTCATCAAAGCCTATGCATGTCTACACGAGTATATTATGCTATTATTATTAGTGTAATACACTGTCTGGGCTGATGTTCCCATCTTGTGTTTTATTGTGCTGTCGGAAAAATTTTGTGATACGTCTCCAGCTGACCAAATTCGGCCTAGAAATTGAAAAATCTCCATTTTTTCCTGGGTACACCACTGGCTTTTACAACAAACAGACTCAACTCATTACGCTTAAAATGGCTGCGGCTTTACAAGATAGCGTAAAACTAAAAAACGCTATTATAAAAAGTGAAAAAATTTCTTCAGACCTCCGCCCCCCCCCGGAAATTTACACATTTTTCAGATGTTTTTTCCAATTTCAAGCATTTTACAGACTTTCAGTGGAATTTCAAATAATTTTCAGAATAATTCAGGCAAAGTTCAGATAATTTTTACACAGAATTCAGAGACTCTGAATTTTATCTGAAAAAATGTTACTGGCTTAATTCTACAGAAAATTCAGATTTGCTGGTTTTCTGTAGTTTCAAGTTTCATCCTTTGTCGACGTCATTGTGTAGCTATCGATAAAACTGCTGAATTTTTATTGAATTTTCGCACAATTTGCAGTTTACAAACCAAAAGTAGCAAACATTTAGGGTACCCCGCTCCCGTGGTCAAGGGTCCCCACAAAAGTCCCCCCTTTGGTTTTTATCGCCCGGTCGAAAAAAATTCTGATCTATAGATCTCCAATTGACCAAATTTGGTCTAAAATTCAAAAAATTCTCATTTTCTTCTAGGGGCTGCCGCCCCCAGACCCCTGCAACTTTGTGGCTTACTATTCGTTGATATTATCTTTTATCAAACCCAATGCATGTCTGCAAGAGTAACATTCTGCTCAACTTACTTGTGTACTATACTGTCTGATATGATGTTCCCATCTTTTGTTTTACTTTGCTTGTCGGAAAATATTTCTGATACGTCTCCAGTTGACTAAATTCTGCCTAAAAATTTCAAAAATCTCCATTTATTTCCTGGGGGTCGCCGCCCCCAGACCCCTGCTATCTGTGGCTTAATTCTCTTCGCGTTTTCACCACTGGCGGCCCGAATCCCTCGGCTGTTTCTGAACTTAGGAAGGAGCTTCCCCCATCCCCTCCAACTGCATGAGTATCAAATAAAAGCTCTAATCCTTCCTTGCTTCTTGACATGAGTCAAAATTTGTCACTTAAAAAAAGTTGTGCCCCAAAACATCGATTCCCGGAGCGCACGATTAAATTTTGATAAAACCCAAATTTAACCATTGCCGGCCGGCTCGGCTCGGCACCGAAATTTCCGGCTCGGTCTAACCCTAATATATACATATATATATATATATATATATATATATATATATATATATATATATATATATATATATATATATATATATATATATATATATATATATATATATATATATATATATATAAAATTTACTTTTATATAGGCAAAGAAAACGCATTTAGTTTGTATAAAAATATATATAAATTTTTGCTCACAAAAATTAAAATTTTGCACAATTATGCACGCAAAATTTAAAAAAAAACCTGCTTGACTCGAACGGCCGAACTGACACCCAGACACACTCGTCGCTTACGGGACACAAATTTTTTTCGCCGGACACAACTTGGACACACCTTCCATTTTCAAAAAAAAACCCTGATCTACACAGATCGAGATCTGTTTTGTCAGCCTGACGCCATAAATTTTTTCAATTCCGGGTGGTAAGAAGAGCAAGGATAAAAAATGTAAAGATACTCTAGAAAAACCCACTAGAAGTTTGAGTGTGGCTTTCGTTGGCCATAAGGTACGTGACGAAAAGTAGAGTAGGTAATTCTAGTAGGTAAACCTGCCCTTCGTCTTTCAAAGTAGTTTGACGTGTATAATACAAGAAATCATATAGACAAGCTCATGACACATAATATATATAGTACCCCAGGGTAGAGTGGGACAATTTTGGCACATGTTGGATAGCGAACGTTTTAGCGAACTATGCGATCTGACTCTAGTTCTCTGTTAATCATCACCCGGTTAAAAACACCATACTTCCACTCTGGCCTAATGTCGGCTTTTATTCGTAATTTTGTTTTTGTTGTCCCACTTCACCCGGCTATGGGGTGGAGAGGCACAGCCTGTGGTGAAGTGGCACGTTGAATGTAGGGATGGGACCGAAAAAAATTTCACCGAATACCGAATATTCGGTTTTTTATTTTCGGCCGAAAACCGAATACCGAATACCGAATAGTTGTCATTTGCCAAGCAAAGTTTTCTCAGATTTTAAAGATCCAGAAAAATAAAATATTACGTATAGGTAAGTATATAAATACTACGTATAGTACCCCGGGGTGGAGTGGGACAGTCTTTTTGCGGGTGAAAAGAGAAATCCCCACCTAAAAAGTTTCAGAAACAATCCCGAAACATGCAACTTTGAGCGTAACAACTACATACACATTATCGGCACAGATTCGGTTTAGGCGGTAAATGCTAACTCACATGTTTTCAACGTAGAAACATGTTTAACATGCTACATATGTATATAAGCCATGTATTATCATACCAATATACAAATAAGTATTGTGCCAGTGTGCTGTCGAATATACCCCCGTCGTGTAGTCAACTTTTTGCTTCTTGCAAACCTGTGGTTTTTTATGCCATAGCTAAGGCCATGACCTAAATTTTTCCAAATTGGCCTAAATTTTTTCAGCGATTGAGGCGAACTGGCCTAAACTTTTTCAGCTACCGATGAATAAATTTCCTATATATTTCCGATATATACGTCTCCAACTGACCAAATTCGGCCTGAAAATCAAAAGAATTTATTTGTTTTTGAAGGCTGCTACCCCAAGCTCTCCGACACCTGCAACATTACGGCTTTGTGTTCTTTGCTTTTATCTTTCATGAAGGTTAATCCCTGTTCACCCCGGCTGTATCAGAGTCTTGGGCAGTTTTTGGAGTGAAGTGGGACAGTTATTAAACTGCTTGTGAACCTTGCAGAGTTTACTGGCATTTTCAATTTTTTTGGGTTTTGACAATACTGATAAGCCTCCATCAAAAATTCACGCAGATATGTATGTGCTCTGTTATAGGCCTCAACAAATGCTAATTAGAGGTTATTAGCTAAAATAGATAGTTTAATGTTTTTTGTGTACATATCAGGTCGAAGTGTAGTGCTAATTGAAGGATTAACTAAATGAGTTCTTATTCTACACGTTCCTTGATTTGGAATTTTCATGATTTTCTAACTATTCGGTATTCGGCCGAAAATTGACTTTTCGGTACCGAATACCGAATACCCGTTTTTCGGCCGAAAACCGAATACCAAATACCGAATTTTCGGTACATCCCTAGTTGAATGTTTTATATATTATATGTAGCGCAACGTTCTCTGCCGATGTTTTGGCACGCCTGTCTAGCCCGGCAGCTCCATCTACTGCAAAATGCAACAGAAGTTCCATTTCCTGCCATACTGAGGCTTACCCGAACAGTCAAATTCCGCCAAGCTCCACTTTTTGCAGAACTCATCAGTTTGCCAAAACCTTCCTGAATTTGCGGCAGTTCAGACATCGTGGGTGGTTTCAACTCCACTTTTGCATATTTCCAAAAAACAGATCCTTTCTGTCGCAGAGTGGCAGCGAGAACTGAAATTAAAGTTACAAACTTCTGCAACTATTACTAAGAAACC